>AYEL01065836.1:0-12742 GCA_000484575.1 Olivierus martensii
TAACGGTAATTTGTTAATTGACATCATAAAAGGAGCTTTGTTAGTAAGACTGATCTGTGTTTACAACTCGCACTAACTGAATAACGGTATCAATTTTTTAAGTCGCACTAATCGAATTGGCGCTATTCGAAGTCGCGCTAATCGAGGCCTATCTGTATATTTGTTGTCTAAATTTGAGATAAGGATCAAGATATGTCTGAATATTCCAAAAGATAATTACCCCACTATTTAATTTGGATAATTAATTTCATCCAAATTAGATGATTTTTATCTATATTATTTATAAAATACAGATTGTGTATATGTAACTTTTTTATTTAAAATTTAAAAAGATATTTAAGAATATGATATAGAATTTTGTTCAGTATCAGTATGTCCCTCCATCACCCTTTTTTTTTATTGGATTCTTTTTTAGGGCCCTATTCATTAGGGTCCCAATTTTTATTTATTTTATGACAATAAGTATTGGTAAATGATGCCAAGTGTTAAAATAAGAGGCAACAGATAACTTACCTGCATTACTACTACTAGATTTTTACAGAATTACTTAGCTGAAATAATTATTATTGATTATGATATAGGATACTGTTCAGTATCAATTTGTGTTAATCAGTCTTTAAATCATACCTTTTCATTGGATGTTTTATTATAAAGGGAATTTTATGTTGAATCTGCAGCTAAGTTAAGCCTGTTCTATATCCATAATTATGATCATGACATAGTACATACCTCAAATGAAATTTGTTTATGTATTATCACACAAAGAAAATATATACTGAAAACTCATTTTATTGCCAAGTTATTATCATGACATAAATTACTATATGCTTATCCAATATTATTTAACAACACTAAGTAATATTTAAAATCACACAAAAAGCAATAATATATACAAATTTTTTTTTTTGCTGCAATTTTAAATGAAATTTTCATTTATATTAATATTTGACTTGGCAATAGACAATCTGGGAAGTGTCCATAAGCCACATTGCATCATTTCAAACACATTTTGAGTCTCTCCCCTTTGAGATTTTGTGTTGCACTATGCTTGATTATTATAACATTGTTCTCCAAGCTGATCAGAGAAACAATTTGGATTAGCCAGACCTATTTTATAAAAAATGTATTTCCATGTGTTACATTAGTCTTTATTTCTCTAATAATTACACATATATATTTTATATTTTATTTTGTAGCTAATACATTGGTTAGTCATAAATATGTAAATATTTACCATTTTAAGAGTGATGTCATAATTTACAGAACTCTTCCTCCCTACGTCATTTATTGTCTCAAACCTATACTCTATTCCTAAAGTGTGACATAATTTATGGATTCTCCTTAGCTAATAAATAAATAATACTTAAAATAACACACAAATAAATAATATACATAGCATATAGAAAATTTCCATTTTATTGCCAAATGTGTTCTTAGGCAACATCATAGTCATGGCATAACTATGTATTTCAACAGAGCATTATAATAATATAAATTATATGTAAAAATTATTTTCGACACATTTTCATTAAAAATCAGTGTTCAGCATTTCCTGAATGGACTACACCTGTTTTTAATATGGGCAAAATAATTAAATTTTTGAATAAATTAAACAAAGAGCCAAGTACATGTTAAACAGGTGCTGGTTTATGTACGTGTGCATGACCTTTTGCATTATCTTAAAAAAGAAATATTATTATTTTTCTATTTTATACATAAAAATTACTAATTTCTCATATGAAGTCAATGTCATGATAGCATTGTTTATTGCATGATTATATATGTGATATATTAATATGTTGATGATATATCATTTATGAAATAAATTTTAAATTGTCTCATTATCAATCAATTATTTTTCCTATGTGATTTATAAACAAAAAACTTGTCAATGCCAGATATTTTAGCTAGTATGTTTATAAATTAACAAATCTACATTGTGTGATTCTTCATCGAAAGAAGTTTTACTATAATAATTTATTAATGTAAATAATAAAATATTTTATTTTAATATATCAAATTTTTCATTTTTATTTTATAAAAATTTCTTATTTGCAAATTTTTTCAATTACCTTAAAAAAATTATAAGTGTGGTGTTTTCCTTCCAATAGTTTTCTTTGTAATTCTTTTCAAGTTAAATTAAATAGTTAGAACATTTTATTTATTAATATTAAATAAAACAAATAATATTAATTTTTCAAAAAATGTTAAAAATTTAAAACATTTAAAAAGATGTTACTTAATAATTCTGAATGTTGTTATTATTTAATATTTAATGTGCTTCATGAAATTTTTTCTGATGATCTTTACATTATCAAATGTTTTTCCATTAATTATCACAATGCTATGAACTTATTTTAAAAATATAATTTATTTAATCTTTTACATTTTTTTTCTTGTTCCAAAGGATTTACAGCCATGGTGATATTCTTATCTGGGTATACAGACAAGAAAATGTTTGCTACTGGCCACTTTTCTATTTGTATAAGCATTGAAAAACTCTGCAAAATATTCTTCATAATATTTACATTTATAATAAATATACAGATATATTTTCATATTTTACAAAGCTGCAATCAACAATTTTAATTGTGTATATTAGCAACAACAATTACAAACTTAATATTGAAGATAGAAATAAGTGCACTTTGCTAGATATGTGCATACAGAAGAAAAACATTACTACTTTTTATTTTCATTCAGAAAATTGACTTGACAAATAATAATTATATACAATAATTCAAGATATAATATAACACTGAAAATATCTCCATATTTATTTGGAGAATAAATAATGTAATGAAGAAATAAATATTGACGAAAAACTAACCAAAATTAAAAATGCATACATATTTCATAATTATGAAATTCAAAAATTTAACAATACAGTAAAAATAATTTGAAAAAATTCAGTGACAAATTCAATAACATTATAATAAGCAAACAAAAACACCAACACACAAAAAACATTACTGGTATAAAATGATAACAGATATCAGAAACAATATAAAAAAAAAACAGAATGGATAGCCATAAAAATAAGAAAAAATATTTCAAACTACTGGTTTATGAAATGACAGAGCAACTAAGATTTTATGAAAGCATAAAATCACAACATACAATAACTTAAATAATATATTGACTTGTTTTAATAGTTTGGTGGCTGTCATCAAGTGTGTTGGTGAACTTTTGTGAGCACCTTCAAGCATTTCTAAAAACTGTAGTTTTTCTGCATAAAGGTAAAAACTTTTGTTATATTCTTGTAGATAACGTTTTTCTGAGTCATTTGATATATCATTTGTCTAGTTTGAGTCATTTTTAAGGAAATTAGGACTATTTTAGTGTTTTGGCATTAGGCTTAGCTAGCTTTGCCGTTAGGCTTAGCGACTCTTCGATCGTCTCTTCGCACTAGTTATTAGAAAATTCTTAATTTTATCATTCTTTTGTAGCTAAGACTCTGCTGACTCTTCTGAGATATAATTTGTCTAGTTTAACCGATTTTTAAGGAAATAGAACTAGTTTTAGTTTTAGTGTTAGGCTTAGCTTGTCAGCAGGGTTAGGCTTGGAGTCGTTTCATTAGTTTTAGCAATTAATTGTTAGAAGGTTTCTTAATGTTATAATATTCTTGTAGCTAAGGTTCTGCTGACTCTTTTGATATATAATTTATCTAGTTTATTCAATTTTTTTTTTTTTATTAAGGAGATAGAACTATTGTTAGTTTGTGTTAGGCTTAGCTTCCTTTCCAGGTTAGGCTTAGCGTCTTACTCTTAATTTAAGACATAACTTATTTAAAGGTTCTTAATCTTATTATATTATTGTAGATAAGGTTTTGCTAATTCTTTTGATATATAATTTACCTGGTTAATTCATTTATTTAAAAAATTGGAAGTGAATTTAGTTATTAGACTTGGCTTGTTAATTTCTTTGATTTCAGTTTTATTTTCAGCTATACATAAGTTATTTTGGTATAGTTAGTTTCTTTATTTCTTAAGGTTTCTGTACATATATATTTGTTGGGGTATTTTAAGAGTTCTATTTAAATAGAGCATTTTTTGACAGTCCAAGTTAGGGCTTGATCAGGATCAAATTGAGGATTATTTTGAATTAATATTTTGTCTTAAGCTTTTATTTTAGCTTTTATAGTTAGTGTTATACAATTTTGTGTTTCTCTTGTTGAGTAATTTCTGAATAAATATAGGTTGATAGATAATTTTTAACATTTTGTTCAAGGTTCTTTCAAGGTCATTCGTGACTGTTCTATTGTCTAGGCATTTATTGACTTAGTGATTAATTTATTGGTTTTGGCTTTTGGCTCTTTTTAACATAATATAGTTTAAGTTATTATTAAGTAGTTTTTATTAGTTTAAGTTAATATAAGTGGGTTTTTATTCTAACACTTTACATATCTCTGTAGGAGTTACATTACATAACTTTGTTTAGTTATGGGTTCTCCTGGTGTCGGTACAGACCATGTGAACTCAGAAAGGGGAGTGGACGATGCCCAGTTGTTTCGCCGTTCCCTCAGTAAGGTTTTTAGTGCCCTGGATGAAAATAGAACTTTAAAAGAATCGATAAAGGATGATATTAAGAAGAATCTGGCAACGATGTCAACAATCTTTAAGAGCCTACTCACCGAGTATATCAAGACAAATGAGAGAGTAGAAGATTTACAACAGGAAATGGAGCACATGTTAACAGAGGAAAGACCATCAAAGCCTCTGTATTCTGACATCATTAAGCGACCTATTCCACGACATGATGATGCAGCGATTCTTGTGTACCCCTGGAACTGAGGAAATTACTAGAGCGAGTAAAGGAGGAGGTCAACCTCCAAGATTTAAAGGTTGGAGTAAAGAGCACAAAGACAGTTAGGTCGGGAGTAGTCATCACGTGTTGCACTAGCACCGGAGCATCAAGACTAAGAGAGAAGCTTCAGGAGAAGAAGGAGTACGAGGTTAGGGAATCAACAAAGAGGAAACCAAGGATAATGATAACCAGGACACCATTAGACATCACCGCAGAGGCCCTTAGGAGCAGTGTGAGAATTTTCAACAAACACATCGATGCATAGTTGTTGTCTGCAAACAACTTTAAACTGGCATTCCAAACTGGTAAGAGGGCAGACCGAAATCTGTGCTCCTGGGTGGTGGATGTTGACCCGAAGACAAGGAGGGCTATAGCAGAGAGTAACGACTTTTTGAGTATCGGCTGGTCATCGCATAAGGTTAGGGATTTCTACAGTTTCCGTCGATGTTACAAGTGTTGGGCCTATGGACATCTAGCAAGACAATGTAAAGCCGAAGTGGTCTGTCCTAACTGTGCGGGAACTGGCCATGAGTCGAGCTGGTGCATAGGTCGAAGAGAAGAGTTTCAGTGCACCAACTGTCTGAAGTACAACAGAGGATGTCACAACCCAAGTCCACAGAAACGTGGACACCCTGTATATCTTGATGTCAAATTGGACAGTTTACAAAAATTTTTTTTTAAAAATGCATAATTACGCAGCATTATCATTGAAACTTTGAGAATCTTGGCAATACTGTAGCATTAACAATTGACTATAAATTTTTTTTAAATTTTAAAAGTAGGTCCATCCAGCTTGACATACACATTACACTATATTAATCTGTCTGCCTACTGGCTCATATCAGCCTGAAAAAGCCATGGTTTAAAAAGTAGACTGATGATTCATATAGTATTGACAAAATGTTTTATAGTATTATATACCATTATTAATAAATATTAAGTTTTTATGAAGGAGTTGGAGTCAGAAATTTAAAAATTGGGAATAGGAATTGGAATTGTATCTGATTCCACACTCTTGGAAGAGAGAGAGGATTATAACTAGGGATTGCAATAACAGTAAACTTGTTTATCGGTTTACCAGTAAATTGCGAATTTTAGCCTCAAATTTTTATCAGTAATTCTACATTGTTTTTTACCAGTAATTCGGTAAATTATGTACATAATTATAATACACTTTTTTGTACTTATTGGATGGGCTGCAGTCTATTAATGTAAATCAGCAATTATGTTTAGCATATGAAATCCAGTTGGCTGTGATCAAAGTTCTATATAACAGAAATGATGTAGTAGATGAGAACTGAAGACGAAAAACCGGAATCTGTTGAATCAGCTGAAGACGATCTGAGTATTCTGACAACTCCGACGAAGAATACGACAGAGATATTGAATATAATGGGGAGTTTTAGAAGTAATATAGGACATGGTAACTAGTTTTCAAACAAATTTTGTACAAAATGTAAATTTGTGTTCTCTCAAAAACAAAATATGAAGAGTAGTCAAAACATTTCACAAGTCACCAATAAAAAAGGATGATATATTACAAAAACATGTAAAAGAAGAAATTGGTAAGGAACTTTCCTTAATTCTAGACTGTAAAACGCGATGGAATAGTTTGCTTGTTAAGTTAGAACGTTTTTCTAAGATTCAAAACTTTGTCAGAAAAAGTCTGATAGATTTAAAATTAGATATTAATTTTAATGACATTGACCTTCAATTTTTTTGTCTGATACAATATTAGTGTTAAACCAATAAAAGTTGCTGTTGAAACACACTGCTGTAAAAATATTAATTTATATATTACCAATGTTACATTAAAATTCAAGCTGGACAAACTAACTGGTCAGAATATGATGTTGAGTAATGAAATTAAGGAGGCCTTGATATATCTTTTGTTTAGCGCTTCTGTTGGATCCTTTTTTAAACATTCTGCACCTGTTTCTTTTATGTAGTTTTTTTATGTAGTTGTCATAAACATCTTTTTCTAAAATCGCAATTTAGAATAGAGAAATCTAAAATAGAGAAGACAAATCTAAGAAAATTGCGATTTTAGAAAAAGATGTTTATGACAACTACATTAAAAACTACATAAAGGAAACAGGAGCAGAATGTTTAAAAAAGGATCCAACAGAAGCGCTAGACAAAAGAGTAACGAAGTTGCTTTCATGAAAGTAAAGAGAATAGCAAACCCATCCTGCCCTAGGATCTTCGCATACGCAAAGACACACAAGGCACCACTAACCTTCAGACCTATCGTGGAGAAATGCAGATCTCCGACCTATAATCTAGAGAAAAGGATAGCAAAATGGATTAATGCAAAAATCACTAACTACGAATATACAATATCATCCCCTGAAGCACTCCTAAATAAAATAAAACAAACACGCCTACAAGGAAATGAAGTCCTGACAACATATGACTAGTTATAACATATAACATATTAGTGGACATATTAATACACATATTAGTGGACATAGATAATATATTAGTGGACATCAGGGAGAAAGTTATATTGATTTAACTGTGTCTAATACATCTGCTACTAGGTATATTAAACAATGGGAACTTAGTCAGGATGACTCTCTATCTCAGCACAGGTACATATGCTATCAATTGGATTTTGGATTTGATCGCTCTTCCTTTTTTATTGATGAATACTCTACTTCTAGATATAATATCAACAGAGCTAACTGGGACTCTTTTCATCAGGACATAGATGGCATACCCGATTTAATGGAACAAATACAATTTGGTTACGACATTAATTATATAGTTAATCAGTTCACAGACCTAATTAAATACTGCTGTAGCAGAAACATTCCGATACACACGTTAAGAAAAAACATTCTGTTCCTTGGTGGACTCCAACTCTAACAACTAGTAGGCGCTTGGTTAATACTTTACGTCGGCGATATCAGTCTTGTCGGATTCAATCTCTTCGGAATTCTTTGCACCGGGAATACCTTTTTGTAAAAAGAAGTTATCAGAGGGAAATTCGTACTAGTAAATCCAGATCTTGGAAGGAGTTTTGTGATGTGGAGGGGAATCGGGACCCTTGGGGTAAAGTATACACTTTTCTGAAAAGCTCTGATACTAGAGCCATGCCGCCTACTCTGCTAACTGATGCTAATGGTAATTTGTGTTTTAGCTCTGATAGGGCAGTTGGTGTTATTATGGATTATTTTTTCCCTACGGATGATCCCGGCCAGGATAATACTACACATCAGCTGATTCGTTACTGCAGTAAGCAGCCATATGTTGCAGAGGATGATTTATATTTTTCTCGAGAGGAGATACAAGGTATAGTGAATGGCTTGGCAAACAGAAAGGCACCCGGGCATGATTCAATCACCTCAGAAATAGCTAAACACATTTTCTCAATACACCCTGATCTTATTGTTTCCATATATAATGCATGCTTGCGTGAGGGAAAATTTCCTGATGTTTGGAAGAAGGCAATCTGTAAATTGATACCTAAGCCTGGTAAGCGGACTATGGATAAACCCAATTGTTATCGGCCAATTAGTTTGTTGCCCGTATTTGGGAAGGTCTTAGAAAAGGCTCTAATAAATAGAATTAATCACTTCCTCCATAGAGGTCGTAAGTTGAACATTCACCAATATGGGTTTACTCCGCAATGTAGTACTATTGACGCCATCCTTTATGTTAAACAGCGAGCACAAAATGCGCTTTCAAAAAAAAGTAATTGTTTGTTGATTTCATTGGATATTAGTTCAGCATTTGACAGGGCATGGGTTCCTAAAATCTTATACAATTTGCGTAGACATGGGTGTCCACGTAATTTATATGCATTGGCTACTGATTACTTCTCGAAAAGACAGGTTACATTATTATACAATAACATTGCACACACACGCAACATCTCTATGGGTTGCCCACAGGGATCAGCCTGTGGACCAGGCTTCTGGAACATACTCATGAATACTATTTTTGACATTAAATTGCCGCAGGGATGTAATATTGTCTGTTTTGCCGACGACTGCATAGTGACCATTGAGGATAATGACTTTGGATCTCTCGAAAGAAAGGGGAATTTGGTTCTTTCATTAATTACAAATTGGGGAGAGGAGAATAAGTTGAAGTTTAATCCAGATAAGACTAATCTGATGTTAATTTCACGAAAACACAAAATAACTTACCCTGTTATCAAACTTAATGGAACTGTTTTAAATTATGTTAAAGAATTTAAGTATTTAGGGTGTATTATCAACAAAAATCTATCTTGGGAACCACATGTTCGGTACGTCCTCGGCAAAACAGAGGCTTTACTAAACAAACTCACAATGGTTGCGACACTACATTGGGGCCTAAACTCAAACATAATTGAATCTATTTATGAGGGAGTGGTTGTACCTCAGCTGGCTTATGCTTGCCCAATTTGGGGAGACTCTCTGGATAAAGTTAAAATTAGGGAACTTCTTTTGAAATTTCAGCGTCGTATTTGTATTAAGATTATTAAGGGCTATCGGACTATATCTAGGAACTCAGCCATTCTGCTGTCGGGGAAGATACCGCTTGATCTTCTCTTAAGGGAGAAATGTCAGTTATACTTTACGCTTAAATCTGGTAGGTTAGAAATTGATGGGAAAGATTTTAAGGTAGAGGTTCCGGCTGACTTCCGATCACTCCCTCATCCATCTTACAGTAATGTCAATTACGTAATATATTACATGGAAAGTGACAAGTGTTACATTTATACAGACGGTTCCAAATCAAATGACGGAGCAGCAGGCGCAAAATGTGCTTTCGAAAAAATAATTGTTAATTTCATTGGATATTAGTTCAGCGTTTCACAGGGCGTGGGTTCCTAAAATCTTATACAATTTGCGTAGACATGGGTGTTCAAGATAATTTATACACATTCGCAACTGATTACTTCTCGAAAAGACAGGTTACATTATTATACAATTACATTGCACACAAACACGCAACATCTCTATGGGTTGCCCACAGGGATCAGTCTGTGGATCAGGCTTCTGGAACATACTTAGGAACACTATTTTTGACATTAAGTTGCTGCAGGGATATAATATTGTCTGTTTTGCTGACGACTGCATAGTGACCATTGAGGATAATGACTTTGGATCTCTCAAAAGAAAGGGGAATTTGGTTCTTTCATTAATTACAAATTGGAGAGAGGAGAATAAGTTGAAG
Organism: Olivierus martensii; assembly: GCA_000484575.1. Classification (NCBI taxonomy): domain Eukaryota; kingdom Metazoa; phylum Arthropoda; class Arachnida; order Scorpiones; family Buthidae; genus Olivierus; species Olivierus martensii. The sequence goes on from AYEL01065836.1 coordinate 9,979, forward strand.
TTTAATCCGGATAAGACTAATCTGATGTTAATTTCACAAAAACACAAAATAACCTACCCTGTTATCAGACTTAATGGAAGAAATCACAACAAGCACTTGAAGCAGGATAAAAAACTAATTTATTATTAGATATATAATAATAGTTATTAAACTATACTTTTTCGCTTAAAAAAGTGCTGAAGATTATTTTTATTAGTAGTTCAAAAAGAAGCGAAAGTATTTAAATTTATTTAGTCTTAATGGAACTGTTTTAAACTATGTTAAAGAGTTTAAGTATTTAGGGTGTATTATCAACAAAAATCTTTCTTGGGAAGCACATGTTCGGCACGTCCTCAGCAAAACAGAGGCTTTATTAAACAAACTTACTATGGTTGCAACACTACATTGGGGCCTAAACTCGAACATAATTGAATCTATTTATGAGGGAGTGATCATACCTCAGCTGGCTTGGTGCAAAACACTACATTGGGGCCTAAACTCGAACATAATTGAATCTATTTATGAGGGAGTGGTCGTACCTCAGCTGGCTTATGCATGCCCAGTCTGGGGTATTTTCTGGATAAAATTAAAATAAGGGAAGTTCTTTTGAAATTTCAGCGTCGTATTTGTATTGAGATTATTAAGGGCTATCGGACTATATCTAGGAACTCAGCCATTCTGCTGTCAGGGAAGATACTACTTGATCTTCTCTTAAGGGAAAAATGTCAGTTGTACTTTACGCTTAATTCTGGTAGGTTAGAAATTGATGGGAAAGATTTTAAGGTAGAGGTTCCGGCTGACTTCCGATCACTCCCTCATCCATCTTACAGTAACGTCGATTATGTAATATCTTACATGGAAAGTGACAAGTGCTACATTTATACAGATGGTTCCAAATCAAATGATGGGGTGGGGTCAGCCTTTTGCGTTATCCGAGGTAGGGAGGTTTTTACAGTGTTCAGATTTTAAAGTTAATCATACCTGTACTATAGTTCAGGCAGAATTACTTGCAGTCTTAGAGACTTTAAAATTTATAGAAGCAGGAAACTTACAACACGTGATTATTTGTACGGATTCAACTGTCGTTTTGAACTATATTCGATATCCAAAAGTTAAAACTAAACTAGCTTTTAGCGTATTCAAACGATTCAAAAATTGCGTCACCCTTTACGCGACACGTGTTGTTGGGTAAAGGGGTCTGCCGTCTGAGGAACGAGCTGGCTAACACATTGGCACGAGCTACACATTTAAACAAAGACACTTCTTACAATACCCTTCCTGCTACAAATGTTAAAGGCTTTCTCCGTGAGCAATCAAGAGCCAGCTGGTCAACTTTAAAGGCTTTCTCCGGAAGCAATCAAGAGCCAGCTGGTCAAGTAGATGGGGATCAGATAATAAACTCTAAATTTTTTCCTAATTCTTAATAGCCGGCTAAATATACACCTCGGGGTTTTTCATTGCGGATTAACGGCATTCTTAACTCAGCATGGGAAATTAAATTTCTATTTGAATATCGTGGATTAACGGCTTTTTTTAACTCAGCATGGGAAATTAAATTTCTATTTGAATAGATTCAAAATTCTTTATATTCTGGATATAACTATAATTGTAAGGATGATGATACCGTGGAACACATTGTCTTGACAGCTTCTTTGATTATGGCGGAGAAGCTGATAACACATTTCTATGAACAACTCATACCCTGGTCAAATCCATTACATATGCTTTTTAAAGATCAACAGACAGCAAATCTCATTAAATCATGCTTCATTGAATCCTCAAGCCACGTCCTCAGCAAAACAGAGGCTTTACTAAACAAACTTACTATGGTCGCAACACTATATTGGGGCCTAAACTTGAATATAATTGAATCTATTTATGAGGGAGTGGTCGTACCTCAGCTGGCTTATGCATGCCCAGTCTGGGGGGATTCTCTGGATAAAGTTAAAATAAGGGAACTTCTTTTGAAATTTCAGTGTTGTATTTGTATTAAGATTATTAAGGGCTATTGGACTATATCTAGGAACTCAGCCATTCTGCTGTCGGGGAAGATACCACTTGATCTTCTCTTAAGGGAAAAATTCAGTTGTACTTTACACTTAATTCTGGTAGGTTAGAAATTGATGGGAAAGATTTTAAGATGGAGGTTCCGGCTGACTTCCGATCACTCCCTCATCAGTCTTACAATAATGTCGATTACGTAATATCTTACATGGAAAGTGATAAGTGTTACATTTAAACAGATGATTCCAAATTAAATGATGGGGTGGGGTCAGCCTTTTGCATTATCCGAGATAGGGAGGTTTAAGTGTTCAGATTTTAAAGTTAATCCTAACTGTATTATAGTTCAGGCAGAATTACTTGCAGTCTTAGAGGCTTTGAAATTTATAGAAGCAGGAAACTTACAAGACGTGATTATTTGTATGGATTCAAATGTTGCTTTGAACTATATTCAATATCCAAAAGTTAAAACTAAACTAGCTTTTAGCATATTCAAGCGATTTCAAAATTGTGTCACCCTTTACGGGACACATATTTGTTGGGTAAAGGGGCACTCTGCCTGTCTGGGGAACGAGCTGGCTGACACATTGGCACGAGCTGCACATTTAAACAAAGACACCTCTTACAATACCCTTCCTGCTACATATGTTAAAGGCTTTCTCTGCGAGCAATCAAGAGCCAGCTGGTCAAGTAGATGGGGATCAGATAATAAAGGCGAAATTACTCATAAATTTTTTCCAACTCTTAATAGCCGGCTAAATATACATCTCGGGGTTTTTCATCG
>AYEL01065837.1:0-66269 GCA_000484575.1 Olivierus martensii
AAAAAAAAAAAAAAAAAAAAAAAAGAAAAAAGACAACATATGATTTTGAAAAGTTATATCCATCAATAAACATTGCCCCTGCTTGCATATGTTTATATAGATTCTTCCTTGAAAACTTAAATAGTGACAACTTGAATGCAGACTTATACAGGGAATTGGCGAACATACTATGTTACAACTCGTATTTCAGATTCCAAAACAGATTTTACAAGCAAACTAAAGGTGTCCTGATTGGGAGTCCCCTCGCTGGGGTCCTAGCAGAGCTCATCCTAAGATCACTGGAAACTATGAGCTTACAAGCAATAATTAATGAAGCCACATTGTACTGTACTTAAGATACGTTGACGATGTATTCGTCATATGGAAAAGTCAAGAAAAAGCGCTACTCTTAGTAGAGGAGTTCACCCTCCCAAACTATGGGCTTAAACTGGAATTAGAACAATGTAGCAAACAAAATGTACATTTCCTAGATGTAGACATACAAATAAACAGGGCTTCTTTCAAAACGCAGGTATACAGGAAACCAAATAGTGTGACATTAATAATAGCGGAGTGGTCTAATGATAAATGGCACCATAAAAAGGCAGCCATAAGATCAATGATAAATAGAGCATACACGCATTGTAATCATCCTGAATCATTTAAAAGGGAAATGCGTATAATAAGAGATACAACCATAAAACACGGTTATAATGAAAGCTTGATAAATAGAATAGCAAAGGACTTAAAAAAGAAGAGAAATAACAATTTAAATATGAACGAAAGTAAAAATGATAACGTAGAAGATGAATATTAACGAACAAATGAATGGATATGAAGTAGTACCGCACCAATTGACAGGTTTTAAAAGTGTGAAGAATATCTTAAAGAGAAATAATAATAAGCCTGTGTATAAAAGGCCACCAACCATCTTCAAATTATTAAGGAACGTTAAAGATGATTACACTCAAACGGAAAAAGCAGGAGTTTACAGCATCCCGTTAGAGAACCTGGATGATAACACTGAAGAACTTTATATAGGTGTGACCCGCAGAAACCTAAAAGAAAGACTATCTGAACACCAAAGAGATATAAAAAATGCGATCTTAAACACAGCCTTGGCCAAAAGAGTATATGAAAAAGACGTAAAAATTAAGTGGGAGGAGAGCAAAGTTATAAAACAGGTTAATAATAAGCACGAACTATTCATAGCAGAAGAAATACAAATCTATAAAGGTAAGCCTAACGTGACGATTATTAACGACAGGCAAACAAATAGCTTGGAAAAACCATGGAGGTATGCCTTGAACGGGAACATGCATTAGGACATAAAGTCCTTAATGAAGTATTTAAGAAATGTATAAACAGTAGAAAATGGATACTTCTTAATTATATTACACTTATTTGTATTTTTAATTTCGTATATTTTGCTTAAAATTCCAGCGTTTAAAGGAAATCTTAAGGACACGTGTAAAAGGAAACGTCAAAGAATCTTTTAAATATTTGTATGTTCCAAATTTGAACTGCAAAAAACGATAGAATTATGAACTTTGATTCCAGAATTAACGTTCTCTGTATAAAAACAAACATTATATTAAGGAACTGAAGATGGCAAGTAAGCCAAAAGTGCTTCTCCATTTAAAAAAGTAAAAGAATTTTATGGTATGATTGAAGCAACAGGTCTGCTCATAAGTGCTGATAGTGAAAATTTAATAAGGTAATTCTTATTGTCGTATCCTAGATGACTAAAGAAAGATCATGACCAAAATAAAAAAAATTTATTCAATAAAAACTGGTTAGCCAAACTTTCATGTAGACGGTATCACACCTTTCTTACATGTCTCTCAATTGATCCTTCCAATTTAGTGATTTTAAAAGATGTAAAAATATATTTCTAACTTTGAAAAGTAAATTCAAAAAATGTCTTAGGCATAATACGACACTTATAAACGTTTGAACTGCATTATTGCCACGATTTACATTAGAATATGGAGTTAATCAAATTGGCTTCTGAAATAAATTGATTATTATTCAATGGCCAAAATAATTTTTATCATTTAGTGGTGTTAAGCCTAACTATTAAGAAAATTTATTTTTATTATAAATGTTAAGTAGTCAATGAGGTGTATTGTCACTAAAATTTAAAAAATTCAAAAAGTGGAGTTAATCGATTTGGCTTGTGAACAGCTCAAATATAGAAAAGTCATTTATTCTAAACCAAGTTAGACATTATTAAGAATTGATTTATTATAAGTTTTTAAAAAGATAATTGTTAAGTCATATAACAATAATCTTCCAAATTAGGTGCAGTATCAGAAGATAAAGTTGTGTTTTTCGTGGATATGTCATCTTCAGTTCTCATTTACAAGTAACAGATCCTACTGCATATTAGAATTGAACCAAAAATCTCAGGAAAATTTATGCAATTTTCTATCTGGAGTCTTAGAAACAGATTTTCAAGATATAAGATCTTATATTTACATTAAATTTTCTACATTAATTTGTATTATTTCTAAATTAATTTGTAATGCTATGGTTATTTGAATGATATTTGATTACTACATAGTAATTTATATAAAAATACATGGACCCCAAGAAATGAGAAAAATTTTGTAGACAACGGGCTCTTTCAACATATGAGAAAAATCAGCGTATGAATGTAATACAAGTAACAGTACAAGAAGCTGGATATGTGTGTGACATGAGAAGAGCAAAGGAATATTCCAGAAATATAAGTTCTGCAGGAATTGAAGAAGACACTATTTGATATTTACAAATTTTGGTGTATCCCATTTCAGACATCAAAATGTGAATTCACTACAGATTTAAAGCTAATGCTTATATACCATTCTGAAACACACACTGTGTTTAAGTAGTAAAAATTAGCAAAAATAACATGAGTATTTTCTGATGGCATTATAAAAAATCAAGATCATGAAGCATTTATTTTCAGAATAGGCTCAGAATGTCTTCTGGTTATGATGCTGTGACTCTAAAAAAGTTCTAGAAATCTATTTATTATTACAAGAAATCACAAGCACTTGAAGCAGAACTCAGTTGTTTATAGTTATGGAAAAAACAGAGCCAGCTATAACCTATAGAAGAGTTATGAAGTGCCAAATTAGAACCAGTGAGAAGTTACTATTTTTAGCGCAGTGTAGACTCAATTCAGTCTTTCCTATGTCCATTTTCTGATTGACACTACCTTGTCACCACAAGAGAGTACTATGGGAAGTCAAAAGAAGATGCCTGTGATTCGCCATCACCGACATTCGTAGGGAGCTGTTTAGGGTCAGATCTAATGTGCTAGGTGAGTTGATAAGCGTTGACGGAAACCACAAATCTATGGTTAACAAAATGGAGTACACACGATTTGGAAACCTACAGGGTGTATATCAGGAGCAAGTATGTTATCCTGCTTCAAGTGCTTGTTGTGATTTCTTGTGTTATTAGAAGCAGCAGAACTGTTGTTTATAGCTATTTATTATTAATTCAGTTAAAACATCTTGCTTTACAAGTTCAATGTTATAAAAAATTACAAGCTTATATACAGGATTATTATAAAAATTCTTTATTATAGCAAAAATGTTTGTCTGTTGCACCCTATTAATTGTTACAGATATTAGGATGCACAAACAAAAAAATTAATTCTATTTTGAATAATTAAGGTTTTAAGAATTTTTAAATGTCTAACGACCTTTATCTTATGGAAATTGTTACAAATTAAAAATTCTGCCCTTTATAATTGAGATTGTTTATATGGTATTTATATATGATGATAACAATAATAATAATAATAATAATAATATAGAGAAAGTAAATTCATTTTTCGGAAAATAATTTTGTTTTTTTCAATTGATAAGCGTTGACGGAAACCACAAAAGGAGCAAGTATGTTATCCTGCTTCAAGTGCTTGTTGTGATTTCTTGTGTTATTAGAAGCAATTTAATAAATGTATATGCTGAAATTTCTAAGGAAGATTGCTATTTATATATTGATATATATTCCCAGAGATAAGAAATCAAAAGTAAAAATTGAAATTTATAAAAGTTATTTAAATCTTTAACAATATTTATTGATAATGTATTCAACTAATCTAAAATTCACATTTTATCAATTGAGTTTATAAATTTTGTTAAACTGCAAAATCTGTTCTATTAAACTTAATGCATTAACGAGATTAGTAATTAGGTCAAAATTGAAAGAAAGTTAGAAAAATATTTTGATTTCACATTATATATAAGAAAGTTGGATTTAAACAAATAGGATTTGAGCAAATAAAAATAGAAAGTAAGTGAATGCAGTTTAAGAAACTGGGAATTGGGCAAATATGCTTAGCCAATTAAAAATCTAGCAAATATATTCAGGCAAATGTGATTCAAAAAAATGGGAATTAGGTAAATGATGTTCACTTAAATGTGTCCTAACAAACAGATAAATATAAGTATAGATAAATCCAATTTGTATAGTTTTTCTTATTCCAGAATGGAGAAAAGAAAAACTTTATTAATTTTTACAATTTAATAACAAGTTTTTTTATGTGTGATCCTGAATACTCAAGATATAAGTTTATCAAGTATAAACTTATATATAAGTATTATTATTTTCAATTTACTTCCAATAATATATTACTTCCAATCTATCTTGATACTGATACATAAAAATATGAAAAATCTAAAATCATTTTACATTTTTATTATATAAAATAAGATTTTATAACATAACATTTAATTAAATGTAAAATTCAAAATATACCATTTCTCTTTTTTAGTTAGTTTTTAAACAAATTAACTAAACTTATATATAAATTATAATACATTTTAAATTGTTCAATTTATTGCATTTAAACCAGATATTCTAATACAATATAAATAAAGTAGTCAAAAAATTAATATTTCTATTATTTGTTTTATAAGTATTTAGCATTAATGATGTCATTATATTTTTTTAAAATCATCCATCCTATTCATATTTTAAATACTATGTTATTTATACTATAACTTATTGAGTTTTGAATTATCCAAAAAATTCATATCATAAAAAACATGTGTTTTATATATAGTTATTTTTTTTATAAAACAGGTATGTCTGGATTTTTCAACAGACACAACACTTTTTGCTACTGGAAGCCTTGATAACCAAGCTTATTTATGGGATGTTACAACTGGAAAATTTATATCAGCATTAATAGTAAGAAAACTTTGATTTATGTTATTATCTAACATTATTATAATAACTTTCTCTTTGTTTTGTTTAATATTTTAAAAATTTGTAATACATTTCTTTCTGTAATTTTTTACATTATTCTTAGAGAAGAATTGCGATAAATTTGAAAATGGTAAATAAATGACATCTCATGATAATACAATCATCTTACAGGAATGTTTGAGATAATGATCATTATAGATTTTAGATTTCTGATTTTCTGGTTATGTATTCTAATTATAAAGTAAAAATTTATAGCATTTTATATAGAATTTTGTCATGATTTTAGAGCTAATTTTTTATTTGATATAAAAACTTCATTTTTACCTTTCTTATATTGTAAAAAAATTATCATACAGAATAAATTTCATTCATATTTATTGAAAAATTTATAAATGAAAGTTTTTCTAATCTATTCCAACACTTGGCAACACTCTTCTTTTTACAGGAACTCTTCAATTTACACAAGATTTACATTCCTGGGAATGTTACAAAAATTGAATTTCTGTAAATTAATTTAACTAGAAATTACCCGCTCATATAAATGAGCGGAAATATAATCATGTGATTTAATCTAATAATGCCGTATATAATGACAAAAACACCTTCGAACTCGTGTAGGAAGTCCAAGAGGGAATCGTAAAATGGCATCCATTATTACGTTATAGCGCCACCTGCGAATTCTGGGTATGGTATCATATTTCCAGGGTCGAAAATTTGCCCCCCTTTATATTGTACCCCCTAATTTGGAGGTGCTGAGTCCAAAAATGTAATTATTATTTACACTGAGTCCCCATTATCAAGATACAGGCCCAAAAGTTGGAGCCTATTAGTCAAATTTTTCAAGTAATTTTAGTAAATAATTTCGAAATTCTAATGAATTTAGATGTGGTTTTAAATTCCGAATCGAATGCAACCATTTCCATTTACCTATGACCTACCTTTACGAAATTATGCAATTTTTTCATTTTTACTGTTTTTATCACTCCTGATAAATTGCTGGTAGGAGAGCAAATTACCCAGCATGCTTTTCGGATTTCATATTTGAAAGAAAACGGAGGCATTTCATTGAAAACTTGCTTATTACATTATATTTTATTACATTTAGTATTTATGGTATCAGAGATATATAATTTAGGATTATTGTCATACGATGCTGAAATAAAATGTGACTCGTGATTATGTTATCCTGATATGTATGTTGGCTAAATTAACATTAAAATTGGACACAAAATGGATTCCAATGTATTTTGCATTGGTGATGACAGTCCTCAAAGCAGTCCCCTAAGTAACGCCATCATGGCACAATAAAACTGATATATCGTGACGTCACGTTAGTGTAATATTTCACGTCATCATCGCTGTGACATGACGTTATCGTGACAGATATCGGTGGTGTTAAGAAATCAGTTAAGCCATATGTTATCACTTTGCTGCTAACACTTAGTGCCATCTATTGCCAATAATGTAAACTTAATTTTTAAATTATTAATAACGACAAATAATTTTGACTGTTGCAGACATCTGAAAATTAGACCTTTCCAATGATACCATATTTATAGAAATCGGTATAGCGGTTCGACTGAAAAAGGGACATCCTGCCAGCAGTTAGTCAGCCACGTTTGACTATTAATATATATGATTATTATAGTGAAATAAGCATATGTATTATGTATGTAACTTATCTACAAGGCAGAAAATATTTGATAACTATTGTAATACAATGTATATATAAAATGTGTACAGTATTAATAATATAGTATTATTAATATTTCAATAATATAATAACTATTAAATACAATATACACAGTACAGGTAATGCTTGACTTATGATGGTATTCAATTCAAATGCTGCCATCATAAGTCAAAAATGCTCAAAATTTATAAATTGTCCACTACTAATATTTATTATTACTCTCCATTTTATCATAATAAACTTAACAAACACAAAAATACCAGACACAAAATATTTTGTATATTAAATCATTGATCAGGGATTTGAACCCTTTGTCAATTGCATTGACCAATCATAGAATTTATTGATGACTATCTAGTGATCTATTTATTAAAGACTATCTGGTGGTCTTTGAATTACAAACTTAATTTGTATATAAGTTTTGTTCATAACTCAGGATATTTGTAACTTAGAAACTATTGTTATATGCATCCAGAACTACTTAAACCATTGCATATAATATAGTTTGTAAAATTTAATTCATAATTAAACTAGTTAGAAATTTCTTATTTTAGAGATTTGAATAAAAAATTCCAATAGTAAAGTGAGGGCTTTTCAATATAAGCTCATCATCTTGAAATACTGCTGTAATGTGTCAAATAACTGCTGTTATGGCATTTATGTAGTTGTCACAACAATTTATATGCTTTAATTTAATATATTATAACTAGAGTGCCAAAGTTGTATTATATGATTGATGATTGCTAAGATTCAGAAATAATTTTGACAGTAACTTAATATTCTATTATATTTCACACACACCAATATTTTAACAAGGATATTGTTTTTCCTTAAAATTTAATAAAGAAAATCCTTGTTCCAAAAATTAATAAGAGGAATTTTATTTTCCCTATGTTTTTTGAGTATGAATTGTGTGTGTTATTAATATATAATTCCATTATTTAGGGTCATACAGAAGAAGTTATATCAGTTTCCTTTAGTCCATTTGAACAACTTATATTAACTGGTTCATTTGATGGAACTGCAAGATTATGGGATTGCCGAACAGGAAGGTTTGTAATTGTCATATTTCAATAATAATAAAATGAAAATATAACTTTTTCCAACATTGAAATCACAGATGCAGGAATGCTTTAAGACTAGATTGCTCCTCTTCAGCTGCACAGAGAAAATATATTTTTTCTGTACAACTGAAAAATCTGATAAGTTTATTGAGATTTTTTTTTTATTGTTAAGGATCTAATTATCAATATAGTTGAAAGTTAAAATCAATTTTTAACTTTGAATCAGTTTTAATAAATATAACATCAGAATACAGGTGCTTTTCTATTTACAAAGCATCTGTATTCTCTATTTACGAAGTACCTGTATTACAATTTTTTTTGACTGCTAGAGTAAAAAAATTGGCCTTGTGATATTATTTTTAACATAAATCAAAAATGATTAATAGTGGTAGTGATTTTAGTAGCAATAATGAACAATAGAAGACTGAATCCTCCAAGGTGGTAAAATTGCCCAGATCCTCAAAAATGATAAAATTTCCAGAATTGAATCTGGTCCTCCAAGGTGGTAAAATTGTCTAGAATTGAATCAAAATTCTCCAAAAAGCTTTATTACATTACTTATTTATTACATTACAACTGCTTTATCAGTTGACTGTAAATTTTTAATAAAACAGAAAAATTCAGTATACTCCAGATTATCTGGACTTGGATTAACTGGGGTTTAACTTGGATTTTTGGATTAACTTGGATTAACTGGTTAATTCACAATTTGGAAGCAATATTTTATCTTAGATCTGATATTTGAGAGATTTTTAAACACCCCAGATTCATTTCTTTATTATATCTTAGATAATTGATGATGAAAATTAGAACCAAATTAAAATTTACCAATATTGCAATACTTTCTTGCTGCAAATAAGCAAATTTCTTGTTTTTTTAATAAATAATAAAATATTTGGATTCATATATATATGCAGTTTATTTATTTTTTAATATTAAATACATATTGTCCATAATTTCTATTTTTTTTCTTTTTTAAGTATTTTGAGGATTATTCAGGAATCTGTTATCCATGGAAGTTAATTTCCTTACTACTATGGTTATTCAGGAGTCTACTATATTTCTAGCTAATATGGTGTAAAAATAGCCAAGTTCAGAATATTGTGAAGATAATCATAAGATCTGATTATCATAAGCTAATGATTATAAATAGGAGATTATCTGTATTTTATAAAGTTAATTAATATTTTCAAGTTAGAAAATGCTTAAAATTTCATTTCCATAAAAATTGCTATAAAATTCAGAATTTTATCAAAAAATTAATAATTTGAAAAATCATAAAATATCATGATTACATGATTAAATTTTTTATTATTTATACAGGGTGATTCAGGAGGAATCTGCAATATTCCCTTGGGTGATATTATTGATGATTCTAAGCCAAAATAGTCACGTGAACATGGGTACCATCTCTAATGGTGATCAAGATATTTTGGTTATAATGCAAAAAGGACACAATGCATAAGGAGAGATAGAAATGAAAGATAAGGATTGACCCAAACAATCTACTTACAATTTTATTGCAGAAATGTATAGAGATAAGTGTGGCAATTCTTATAATAGGTTTTCAAAAATGCTACAATCTACATCAATGCACTTTTCAATGTGGTTGAAAACATAACTGATTGCTTGGCAGAGATTATTCTAACATTCCTTGATTTGGGTAATAACATATGTTACGCAAGCAATCAATTCATCATGTGTATGCATTCTTGTGCAATAAAACTCATCCTTTATATGATTTTTGTTTATCCCCATAAAGACTGGTGATCATGGTGGCCAGGAAATGAGATTGCTATGACTGACCCATTGATAAGTATAGTAGACAGTTGGTAGTATATGTTCAGCTCAGTTTTCCTGATTCTTTCAGTTTTGAGGAATGTTATTGGAATTTTTATGCCATGGTGGCCAGGAAATGAGATTGCTATGACTGACCCATTGGTAAGTATAGTAGACAGTTGGTAGTATTATGTTCAGCTCAGTTTTCCTGATTCTGTCGGTTTTGAGGAGATAATACTACGTTCAGCTCAGTTTTCCTGATTCTTTCGGTTTTGAGGAATATTATTGGTACTGATTCTTTCGGTATTGAGGAATATTATTGGAATTTTTATGTTAAGAATTAACTTTGATGTTTCCATAACACCTGTGATGCTGTTATTAGTCCTTCTCTGCTTTCTTCTTGTTAGGTTCTTTCCAATAGGTTTCTGTGTTTCTTTTGTAATGGCATTACTGTTCACGGTTTTATGTTTTGTTTTGTTCTTTCGATATTTTTGTTTCCTCATATTAAAGTTGATTTCAGATATTAAAAGTTGACTTCAGCCTTTCAAAATTTTTTCTGGTATTTCTAGGTCTCTTCAATTGGTTTGCCTTATGTGGAGCTAGTTGTTTGTTTCCGTTTAATGGTGCCTTTGTTGAAGCTAGTATTTGTTTCCGTGGCATTTCCTTTGTTTCCCTGAACTATGTGATCTAACTTGCATTTGTACTTTTGATTATTTGTGTTTCCAGCTGCTTCCAGATGTTTCTCATTGCTATTTCTTGTATTTTTGATTGTTCAGTAATATTCTTTTGACTCTAGCTTTATTGCTATTTCTTGTATTTTTGATTTTTGAATAGTATTCTTTTGAATCTAGCATGTTTCCAATGTTTACCTCTAGTTCTATTGTTTCCGATTGATTTATTTTGTGTCAGATTTCCATTTTTATCGGATATAATGCCAGTGGCATAGAGTGAATGTTTGTGTGAATGGATTCTTATCCAGGGGCAAACTGCCCTCCAGTGCACTTTTCAGCTGTTGGTTTTTCTCCAGTGATGAACTTCTATTGGTTTTTCCTAATGGCTGAGGTGCATCGGTGGCATGTCCACCCCCACACTTTCTTTCTTGTGGGAGTGGAGATATCAGAAATGTTAGATGTTGGGTAGGTTGGTATTACTAACACCTGTCCTATTAATTCTTTAGCAGAGTGACTGTGATATGTTGATTATAGATATAAGTCTAGGATTGGTATTACTAACACCTTCTGTCCTATTAATTCTTTAGCAGAGTGACTGTGATATGTTGATTATAGATATAAGTCTAGTGATAGTTACTGACACACAAACATTTTATTTAAATTAAAAATAAAAAAAAAACAAAAAAATAATAATAATAAAAAAAAAACTTATTAGTTTTAGGTATTAACATAGTTGTAAGTCTATTGCTTTCCATTAACATTTTAAAAATTCGAAATATCCATAATTATTTACATTTTTTTAAATAAGTTAAAAACACAACAAACAAATCTTTAACAAGCCCATTAGAATGTCCTTTATACACCTCCTTCAAAGAGGGATTGTTTGGAACTTGATTATTGTATTTGTCTATCCAAAAAAATGTAGGTTCTCATTTATAGTTTTTTGGTAAGAAATTTCGCATAAAACTATGTAGTCTTTGCAGGAATGCACTTAGTTTGTGTCACTGTTCTAAAAGATTACTGTCATCTGTACGTATACGTCGATAAGGCCAATCCAAAAATCTCGTGCAATTACATTTCATTAAAATCAAACTAGTGTATAATAGTATATGACATAGTTACAAAGCTAGAGTTATTTTCTATTATCTCATAAAATATTGTTCTCATTTTCATTTTAGTTAAGAGCGTTAGGGGCCACAAAAAATCACATCGAGGGCCGCCAGTTTGACCCCCTGATATAGATAATATACTATTTAATATGGGATTGAAAATGTTGAAGGAATGTTGAAGGGTTAAATGTTTAAGAAAAAAAAAAAACAATTTCTAAGTATTTAAATAGACTATTAAATATATCAAATGTTTCATAATAATAATTGGAAACATTATACAATTTATTAAATCTGTAAAAATAATTTATTAAAATGGTATTAAACAGTAAGAAAAGTTTTGGATGTTTGACAGATTTGACAGATATCAATCATTGGGCCACAATAATGCTGATAAATAAAATTTTTGTTAAATTCGTTATTATCGATTTTAATAGTCTCTGTTAGAAGCATTGGTTGATTATTTGCTTGTAATATGCTTCTCTTCATAGCACGATATCGTTGCTGTCTTTCTCGACTTTTCCAATGTAATTTTTCTTCTTGTGATTCCATTTTAAACTAATAAGAAAAAAATAATATCAGCATAGTAGTCTAAATATATCTATAAGAAACTAAAATAAACATGCTGATAACAATTTTAGTTTTGGTAAAATAGTCTTTCTCAACTTTTTTGACATAATTTTTCTTCTCGTGATTCCATTTTAAACTAATAGGGAAAAAAATAATATCAGCATAGTAGTCAAAATGTAACTATAAGAAACTAAAATAAATATGCTGATAACAATTTTAGTTTTGGTAAAATACCACTAGACAAATTAGCATTTGTATATATTAGGTATAATTAACACCTGGCTTCACCGATCTTGAAATAATTCCATCAAATTCATTAAACTTTAAATCAGTATTTTATATTTAATTGGAAAATTTTGATGCAGCTATAAATATAGCTTCTGAAGCCATCAGCATATACTATAATTATACTGTATAGTATATGGTATATCTAGCACAATCCACATAGCATCAACCTAATTATCAAGTCTGCTGAAATTTATATCTTAATATAAGAATTATACTTTCATCAAAATTGATGCAACTGAAATTTATATTTCAATGTAAGAATTATACTTTCATCAAAATTGATGCAAAAAAAAAAGTATTAGCTGGTGTAATGTGCTTAAAAGAGATTATACATTATATTTATAATTGTCTAAGACTACATGGTGTCAATCTACTCATTAAGCCTAACAAAATTTAACTTATACTAACTTATTTAATGTAATGATGCAACCATGTGGAGTCAATCTACTCATTAAACCTAACAAAATTTAACTAAAATTTAATTAAACAAAACAAAATTTAATTAAAAAAATCTTTAGTCTCTTTTTAAAAAGTCTTTAGTCCAATTTGATAGACTGAAATGAACACGGCAAACGGTCAGTAGAAGGAGGTTATTAATGAGCTTCCCTCAAAGTCTTTTCTTAGTATCCAACAGATTACAAGTTGATAATCCAAAAGGGTGTACAAGTTAGTAAGTAATTCTGAAGGTTGTACAAGTTGATAATATGGAAGATTATTCAAATTAATACTCAATCAGAAGGAAAGACACGGAGCTGGAGGCAACAAACTAAACAAAGTCAAGACGCAGAACCAAAAGCGTTGACTTTCTTTGCCCTAGCTCTTTTATCCGTGTAACCTCTTCCTCACCTTTCCCGGGTACAAGGTTGTTTTACATAACTTCCAGATGGTTCTCAATAGCTCAGGTGTCAAGTCTTAGACTTTGCATTGACACCTGAACAAACCATCTTAAATTTATTACCACGAAAAGAATAATGATATCGATTACATCCTGTTATTCCATTACAATATCATCATTGCATTCTTCATCTCCATGATAACATAATAAGAAAGGGGGGTTGCTGATTCCCACAATAGTAATCATGTGATCATGTAGTCCAATGAGATTGCTCAGATACCTAATCAGCAATTATTTTAATCCAATAGCATCACCAGCTAGGTATATCATGTGGTCGTCGTAATCCAATAATATTGCTTAAAAGCTTTACTCTATATGCAGTTATAGAATGATG
Source organism: Olivierus martensii (assembly GCA_000484575.1). Taxonomy (NCBI): domain Eukaryota; kingdom Metazoa; phylum Arthropoda; class Arachnida; order Scorpiones; family Buthidae; genus Olivierus; species Olivierus martensii. The sequence goes on from AYEL01065837.1 coordinate 13,588, forward strand.
ATAAAATTTTCCAATTTTTTTTTCAAAATTCAACTACACACTATAATTCTGAAATATAGTATATAATAATTTGATAGAGTATCAATGCTTAGGAGTTCTTTATTGACTATTTGGCAGAGACATTGTGTTTTTATTTTATTTTCAAATTGGCAATGTTGTTGATATTAGTATTGCTTACATTGATTACAATCCTATATTTTTATTATAGTATATTTAACTTTTAAAATTTATGCTTTGATTTTTATAAAATAGAGATATGTTTTCCACTTATACAGTGGATTCCACTTAATTGGGACACGTCAGGCCAAGCCATTTTGTCCCAATTAAGCGGCTATCCCAATTAAACGAAGTAATAATAAATTCTAAAATAAAATATGTAATTCATAGGCAAATAAATAATAGGTACCTAATTATTATTTTTTTATCTATTTTAATGATTTATTAAAATAAGTACCTAATTATTAGTTTTTTACCGATCTCCGTCTTCAATACTGAGCCACTGATATTCACACCTCGCCCGCTAACTATAGAAATCCATTGATCTAATGCTTCTTCGACTTCTGAATCCTTTCCATCACACTTTCTTTTTGATGTTCCTGGAATTTCTTTCTGTAATGCCCACTCCTTATGCAGTTGATTTTCTTTTTGTAGGAGACACGTCTATGGTAGATTTTGGTTTATTTCAGAGAGTCTACGATAGCTTGTATTAAATGGCTGGCTTTTAATTTTTATTCAGCCAAGCAATTTTACTTGAGTGTAAAATCCTTTCTTTGATATCTTAGCAAAGATTAGTATGTATGTATGTGTAGTCATACTTTCGAAAAATCTCTAAAATATATTAAAAATTGAAAATTCCTTTTCTGCTACTATCCCAATTAAGCATTTAAATTTTGTATTAGTTTGGTTTTCGTTCTTTGAGATTTGTCCCAATTACGCGGCTGTCTAATTAACCGATGTACCAATTAAGCGGAATCCACTGTATTCAAATTATTTGGTTTCCGTTCTTTGAGATTTGTCCCAATTACGCGGCTGTCCCAAGGTTCCGTTCTTTGAGATTTGTCCCAATTACGCGGCTGTCCCAATTAAGCGGAATCCACTGTACTCAAATATAGACTATTAATGTTTAAAAGTTCCCTATCTTCCAATGATACAAATCTCTATTTCTAGCACTCAGGTAGGATACTGATATGAAAAAACACTGTATTAATTGCAAATCATATTCAGTACATAAACACAAAATATTTTTGGTCTATATGACCTTCATCAGATATGTACATATGCTATATACATATATTTTTTATGGCTTAATAACAAAAACATTAAGAATTTTTAATATTTTTGTTATTAATCTTACATAATATATGTGTATAGTATATCTACAAATCTGATGAGGGTCATATAGACCAAAAATATTTTGTGTTTATATATACTGAATATGATTTGAAATTAATAATGTTTTTTTTATATCAGTATCCTACCTGAATGCTAGAAATAGAGATTTGTATCAAATATAGACTTCATGTAAAAACACTTGTGTGAAGCTTGTGATACTTATAAAAGTATAATTCTAGAAATGCCACACAAGTTAATCTTCTGAATTGCCATGTCAAACAGAACTCTACTTTGCAATGCAATTTTTTAGTAATTAAAAAGGAAAAGTCATCATTTATGATTAAGTTTTATAAACTATGATAATTTTTGAACTACCATTACAGAATACATACTGTCCAATTAGTGGTACCATAACAGAGTTCAACTATTGTGTGATGATGATCATTATGCAAATTCATTATAATAATTTCAAATTTTTTCATCATATATATTTAATACTAATGTGTGTGATATATAACATCCCTAATATAATAAATTAAGATTCAGATTTTTATGTAATTTATATAAATAATTAAAATTTAAGCGAATTGTTTGATGCATTGGCATTTTTTTATTGAAAATATTTTTTATGATATATATATATTTTTTATTTCTAGCAATGTAATAGATGTTTCTGCAATGAGTACACATTTAGAACAACATGAATATTTAGATAGGGCACATTTATATAAACAAAGAATGAACAATGCTCCTCGTTACTTTGATCATTCATGCTTAAAGCATAACTTATTAATTGATTTACCAGATCCAGAAGATTTATTATCAAAGGAGCCTCCATTGCCAAATGATTTAAAATTGGTAAGGAAAAAATATATTTAATAAAAAATTTTTTAAGTTTCACACTTTATTAAATAAAATTTAAAACATTTTTATTAAGCTTTTTGATTATAAATTGCAGTTTGTATTTTGAATATAATTACTGTTTAAACAAAAAATAATTAAATTTATATTAGAAATTCTTGTTTATGAATTAGCAGATAAAATTGTTTTAATATTCTTTTAAAGTCATATAATTAATGAACATGTTTTATGCACTTTGTGTTTTTTTTTATTTCTGATTCTCATTGTTAATATTATAAGTAATTAATTACAATGTTAACAAATAAGAAACCGTTATTAAAATAGTCATTGAAATTTTATGAAATAGCAGTTCAATTATATTCATTTATTATATTTTCAACATCAATTTTATTGCTTTCGGTTATATGCTTTGGTTTAATATATTGATGACTGACTGAGGTGCAACAGGTTCAAATTTAAGTAACACCATAACAGACTGGTATTTTATGATGATTTTCTATCTGTTTGTTGTTTTGCATAAACTAGTCTGATTACCTTTTGATTGAAGAAAAATTTTAAGTTTTTATTCTTAAAAATCAAAAGAATTTATTTCATATAACAAAACAGAAATTAATCTTGTACAGGTTGAATATCCCAATCCAAAATATTCCAAAATATGTAATTTCAGTTTCACAGCAGAAAACTGTTTGGAATAGTATTATGACTACTGTTTGTACCATGAAAAATGAAGGAATTGTATGTGCAGCACTAGGCAGAAAAATACTTTATTATAATTAAAGAAATGTTTTTGACCATAACCAGTTGGTCTAAATTAACTTACAAAGTTTCAAGCAATTGTTACATAGAGATCTGAGACAACTCCCCAGTTTTTGTAACTTTTCAGTCATATAAAGTTACAAAAACTGTTGAAGTGTGAAAAATTTTTGATTTTTTAATTATACTTTAGCACTTGGGTCAGAAAGTGGAGGTAAAAATATTTATATTTTGTAGTGAAATAAAATACACGTTACTTGATGAACAAATGCATTTGTACAAGACTGACATGGAAAATGACATAAAATCAACTACTTGGAAAGAATGCACAATAACTAGCATATTATTATGTCTTTGACAAGTTGCCAGCTTAGATTTTATGTCATTGTTTTCCATGTCAGTCTTGTACAAATACATTTGCTCATAAGTTATTGTTATTCACAATATTTTTATCAATAAAAATCTAATATTAATTTTTGTACCATTATTTATTTATTTTTTTCCTAATTACATTTAGTTTTTTTTTTGTCATTTTTTTTTTTTTTTATTTTTTTACATATTTTTGTTGTTAACATTTTTTTCCTATACATTTTTATATCAATTTATACAATCCACACGATCCTCAGTAACCAAATAATGTGTATTTTATTTCACTACAAAATATAAAATATTTTTAGCTTCCTTTTCTGATCAAGTGTTGAAAGTAATTAAAAAATCAAAAATTTTTCACGTTTCCCTAATGGTTTTTGTAACTTTACACAACTGTAAAGTTATAAGAACTCGGGAGTTCTTTCAGATTTCTATGTAACAATTGCTTGAAACTTTAGTTTATAAACTGATATAGATCAATTGATTATGATAAAAAAATGTTTCTTTAATTATAATAAAGTATTTTTTGTCTAATGATGAATTGTTTTGACTTATGAAGTGGCAGAATGTTTTCAACCTTACATTTACATTGTTTGTTGTATTTATATTCTTATTTTTTTATGTTAAATGAAAAGGAATTTTTTAAATTTTTCTCATTTCTCTTCAACTCCACTATATTATACATTTCAAAGTTCAGAAATATCTAAAATCTGACACACATTCAGTCCCAAGCATTTCAGATTCGGGATGCTCAACCTGTACTTTATTTCATAAATTTGTAATTAAATATCAAAAAAATGGAAATTTTGTTATTTTATACTGTAATGGCAATAAATGAAGAATTCTGTAATATTTAAAAATTTTTAAATGTTTTGTTATGATTGTAAGTAATCAATTTTTACTCAGAATGTAATAAATCCTACATAATAAATTAATATTCATTAAATGCAGATTAAATGAAATTTTATAAAGATTTCATGCATTTTAAAATATATTGTTTACTATTCTTTTAAAAAAATTCTAGAAATAAATTTTTGATATTAGAGGGAGAAACTTCTATTAAGTTATAACACAACCAGGGCTGATGCTAGGCTGGATGTCATCCGCCTGCAAAACTGAAATGGGTGCCCCAAACAAATCGTAATTTATTTATTTATAAGAATAAAACTTCATACTAACACTTTGAAATGGTGTTTATCTTGTAATGGATAGCAGAAGAATGCCTGCAGGCAGGCATTCTTCTGCTGGCCTTGCACACAACACTATCACCAGATTGAATAGTGTGTGAAAATTACACAAGAAACTCAATGATTATAGTTTTGTAGAAAACAGACTCATATAGCATATCCCATTGGGAAGCAAAGATAATTTCCTGCAATTATCATGCCATATGAAACTGGCATGGTAATTGCAGGAAATGCCAGTGCCAGTGACATGGTATTGTTATACAGTAGACAGTTGACTTATGTAGTTAATTCATCCAAAAAATTTCAGCATAAATCAAAAACCACGAGTCAGTCCTTAAATTTAATATACCGGTTGGCCATAAAATAACGTGAGGTGTTCAGAACCCTCTAGCGCGTCATGTATTGGATGAAATGTAACAAAATTCAGTGGATATACACAGTAGAACATGTGGTTTTGATTTCAAAAGAAAAAATTTAGTACCAAAAGTCATCAACAGGGAGATTGTGGTGCTGCAGAAGTGTAGAATATATGATTAAGGAATGTGTAATCACCAAATGAGACAACCACATCAAGTTTCTGAACAATACAGTACATGCCAACATTTATTATTAAATACAAATGAGGTTCAATATTGCTTCATTCAAATGTTCCATGAACTGCATGCAGTGCACATCTTCCACAGTGACGTGCAACATACAGGCATGAAAGATGTTGTGCATATCTTTGAAATTGCATAAGTAGGGGACTTACTGTACATTATAAATCTATGCTGCAATAAATGATTATTTACTATTTACATGATGAATAACCATACTTCATTTTGATATGACATTAGAATCTTTTTTAAAATAAATAGATGACCTCCAACTTATAGCAGCCTAATATAAAGCCAGTATTTTTATATGAATAATATCTAAAAATTCTTAAATATATACAATGGTATATAGCTCAGACTATATTGAACATTTCAAATAAAAAATACAAATCATTAACCTGTTGTGTGCTATTAATGGTTTATGCCGTGCATGGCAGAAACAAACAATAGAATTTTACAACTGCAATTTGGTCAGTCCTAATCAGTTTATTGCAGTTGTGTTTAGAGTTTTAAAAAAACAGCATAATGAGCTTCTGATTATGGTTTTTAGATGATTTTGGCTAAAATTTCTTATTTTAAAAGGTTTTTACAAACTTTAATCTCTACAAGAAGCACTAAACAGCAGGTGCAAAACAAGTAACCTTTATTGCTAACGTTTTTGAAGCATTCGCATCATCTTCAGGCATAAAATAAATTCTATTTTATGCCTGAAGATGATGCGAATGCATCGAAAACGTTAGCAATAAAGGGTTACTTGTTTTGCACCTGCTGTTTAGTGTTTCTTGTAGAGATTAAAGTTCGAAGTAATAACAAAGCAGTTTTTGTGCGTGCGTGCGTGCGTGCGTGTGTGTGTATTAATTATGGGTTTTTACAAAAATTTATATTATTGAATATTTTTTGGAAAATCAGTTTTTTCCCCCGTTCCCCTTCCTTCTCTATATTCTTGATTCTGTGTTCATGTTGTTTGGATTATATGTTGAAATAAAGTTAATTATCAAAATTTTTCAAAAATTATAATCTTTTTTATAGAATAAAGTATAAAAGCTTAAAATTTAAAAATATAGGTAATATCAAAATTTTGTTTAATTCTATTAAAATAAGTAAATTTTTTATTAATCATTGATTTTTTTTTACTTCATTTTCACTGTATTTTTGTCAAAAAATATGAAAATGCTAATATAAACAAATATCTGCCATTAAAAAAAGACATGGCACTTTTATTGTTTTATTGCTGCTACTCTTTTTTGTGTTTTTCCTGCCAAGCCTATTATACTCCGGGAAGAGTAGTATGGGGAGTGATGTGGGAATACATCATTGGGGCATCTACTTAGAGTAAAGTAAAGAATATATAGCTGGTTATGAGAAGACGTATTTTTGATTTTGATTTGTTTACATTAGATTTTTTGATATAAATTTGAAAATTTATAAAAAATTAAAAATTATTGGAATAAAGTAAAAACATATCAATAAATATAAATTATTAATAAAAATGATAATATTTCAATAAATTTATGTAAATTTTGAAATAATTACATGACATATCTTATTTAATATTTATTAATCAAAATTTGCATATTAATTGGTTTTTATCAATTTTTTTTAAATATGATCTGATTTCATTCATGACTTGTTTTATTTAGAAGACTAGCTGTTATCCAAAAATAGCAATTATTTTGTTGAATGGCTAAATCTTCATATAGAAAAAAGCATATTTTCAGTGATCTCATATACAGAATAAAAACTTGTGAACAAAAATTTTTGAAAAATACTCATTGTTAGAAAAAGAACAAAAACTTACTAAGCTGTAAAAATTTAAAAAGATTTTGATGAAAATTAAGCAAGATATGACAATTTTAATTTTTTGCATATTAATTAGACTTAACTACTTAATTAGCCAGCTTGTTCATATAATCATTTTTTGATATTTTTATCATACAATAGGTTAATCAGTTTGTTCAGCAGTAAATGCCAAAGAAATATTAAAATTAAATTTTTTAACATTTCTGGCTGTTGATAAATAATCTGATCACAAAGTGAGATAAAAAGTAGGAAATCTATATTATAATGAAATTATTTAATATTTTAAAGAATTTCATTATAATATAAACAGTAGATGAAATTGAAATTTCTCTAGATTACTTATATATTAATTTTTAAATATTTTCAAGAGAAAAAATAATGGCTGTAAGCAAACTGAATTATTTTTTTTTATTCTTAGATGTAGTAGCTAAAAAGGTATTTATAAAAATTTTAAAATAATATTTTAAAGAAAAATTCAGAAATTTCAACTTCAGAGTTATATATGTATCAAAACTAATTAAGATCTTTTACATAATCATAACAGTAATATACAGTAGACTCCTGAATTAACTGGGGTAGACATCTAAAAAAATTGATTTTTTAGAGGATTTCTAACACACTGTAGCCGACAAAGTTTTAAAGATGAGGAAATAATGAGGATAAACCAATGTGGCAAAAAGCATGGATACTCAAATAACTTTATGGAGAAAATTTAACTGACTCCAGTCAGTAAATTAATTATCCTGGATAATCTACAAAATACTAAAAACAATCAGAATTATGGACAATATACATTTAATATTAAATAAATAAATTACATAAATACATATATTCTATTATTTATTGAAAAAAGAAACCAGAAATATTTTTTATTTGCAGAGAAAAATTATTGCTATATTTATAATCTTAATTTTATTATAATTTTGATCTTCAGTTATCTAAGATATAATAAAGAAATGACTCTGAGGCATTTAAAAATCTTATATATATCTCAGCTAAGATTGAACATCACTTTCAGGTTGAGGATGAATCCCAGTAAATCTATGCCCCAGATAATTGGGAGAGTACTGTATCTAACTTTACATATAAAAAGTTTAATATCAAATTTATTTCAAGTTGAATTCTGACAAATAATTAAAATGATAATGACCATATCATTTTACATTATACAAATAATTCAGTATTTATAAATGATTAATATTTATTAATCTAAATTTTCCATAAAACTAGATAATAATAGATTTCTTTAACAATCAGATCCTAATATTTATAAATGTGAATAAAAATATCCTAAAGTTATTTTAAAATAGACTAACTTGTTAGGTGAAATACTTTAGTTTATCATATTTTCTGATATTTGCATAAAATTATCTATCAAGCTAATAGTAATATTTCATTATTATAATTTTGTTTTTGATAATCATTTGTTTTCTCACTTGCTTAATTTCCTCTGTTAAAAAAAGACTAAATAAGAGAATCCTAGAAAAAAATTATCAAAATATGTACATATAGTTCATCTAATTTATTGATTTTAATTGAGTAATAAAATTTTTTTATTAATCGGTTTCTTCATATTTTTAATTATTAAGTTTTAAGATTTGATTATATTTCAAAATGTTTTCACTATATTCATAAAATATCCAATTTTGCAATACAATATTTAAATTCATATTATTACATTAATAAAATTATTTAATAATGTATTGCATTGCAACTTTATTTTTTTATTATTTCAGATAACAAAGTGTTTTGGATTGGTGACTTTCTACTGTGTATATAATATGTAACCTCTCTTAAGAAAATCATAGCTATTGAATAATTGAAATCAAAAAGCTTAATAATATTTTTTATGAACTGATCTTTAAGAAAATTCTGTTAACATTTAAATTAGACTTATATTTCATATATGTAATATATATTCAATTAAGCAAATCGCATTAATTTACTAATTCAATAATTTACTAATTATTGAATTAGTAAATTAGTTCCAGATAGCATTAATAAGCGAAGTTAATGAACAGATTAATAATTTTTAACAAGTTTTCTATTTGTTTATTAGCAGAATACGACAGCAAGAAAACAAATTTTTTTCACAAGTTTTATTTTAAATAAAGAAATCAGATAAAACAAATTTTTTTCACAAGTTTTATTTTAATAAAGACATCAGAGAATAAACAAAAGAAAATAAATAATATCGGTAGCACAGCGTTTATTAGCAGAATACGACACCAAAAGATAACAAAAACAAATTTTTTTCACAATTTTTTAAATAAAGAAATCAGATAATAAACAAAAGAAAATAAATAATAAGCAGAATACGACACCAAAAGATAATAAAATATTTTTCACAAATTTTATTTTAAATAAAGAAATCAGATAATAAACAAAACAAAATAAATAATAAAGGTAGCACAGCAATATAATAGGCAAATAAATTTGTAAAGATATCCTTCCGATAGCACAGCAATATAATGGGCAAATAATTTTGTAAAGATATCCTTATTTAAAAATGGCACAGCGATATAATAGGCAAATAATTTTGTAATGATATCTTTATTTAAAAAAATTTAACAAACACAGCGATATAATAAGTAAATAATTTTGTGACGATATCCTTATTTAAAAAATTTTAACAAAGAATGCTTTTATGTCTATTCAATGTGAATAAATAGCAAACTTTTCTGATTAAATTTTTAGAATAAGCATAATGATATATAAAATAAAATTTGAATGCTTACCTATAATTTTATATTACATAAATAAAATTTTGTTTAAATTATATATAACTTTAGATAATCATATATAGTTATTCCCAGATTCATGCAAATAATTGGGACCAAATGTTTTTTACATAACTTGAATTTTATGGAAGTCAGAAAAATAATTTATCATTTTAAAAATTTTGAAGCAAACTGTTGGAGCTAGTAGACTATTGTGATTATACTTATATCATGTTATAACACCATACTGTCCTCTGACTAAAAGAGAGACAAAATCACAAAGGGCTGTAATTACAACAGCTGAGGCCTTGAAGATGTAGTGTGCCTCAAAAGTTAAATTTGACAAAAAACATTTAAGAATTTACAAATACAAATTTCACTAAAAAAATTACAATAATGAATATCAAAATCAAGTTAAGATACTTGAATAGATTGTATAAGTAAAACTCAAAACAATTTTTGCCTTCATTGATCTCAAACTAACAATATGCCATGACACTAACTGAGCAAACTTTTTCTTGTCACTATCGAGCAAGGGCAGCAGAACTATTTTTAAATGTAAAACAGCATATAGCTCCACTACCTTCCAGCAATACTTCACCTAGGCCTTAGTAATTGCATTTATATAGTACAGTAAGCCCTTGCTGAGTGCAGATTTGCAGAACACGATTTTGCACATATGCGTTCTCTTAATTGCTTCCATTTAATTTGTCCAATGCTAGAATTTCATTCATACGCAGTATGCTAGATACCCATGCGTGCACCTGGCAATCCTGCTTGGCGCTGTCCACTAGCTGAGTGACCCAGGCCGAATTTTGATCATCAGCTCATGTTAGCAGAGCTGTAATCATGCATTTATCAGTGTTTATCCTCTTCTCCTTTTGCGTTTGTATTTCTTTTAATTTCAAAAATTCAATATGACATCTAAGAGGAAGAATAAAATGATAAAGCAGCAAAAAGATACAGTTTTAACATTATTTCAGAAAATTGAAATTTTAGATAAGTTGAAAAATGGTACATATGTTTCATCATTTTCAAGAGAACTAGCTATAAACAAATCAAGCATAAAAACACTTTATGAGAGGCATTGAAAAACTCTGCAGTCCTTGCTGTGAAACGTTTAAAGAGTTGCATTAGTCATTGTTCCAAGCAAAATCACCAGCTTTTTAAAAAAATAATTTTATCATGTATTTACTTATTAAACAGTAATAAAAATCCTTCCAATTAACATTTGTTTCATTTTCCCTTTTAATTACAACAATATTTAGGTTTGCTTAAATTATACATATTTTCTTAATTTGAACTATATCTAACACATTTTACCATAGAAAGTTAACTTCACACAATGCGATTTTGCTGTACGTGCAATGTATTAATGACATTTATGTATTTTTTTTATTTTATGTATTTATGTATTTTTATTATGTATGACTATTTATATACATTAGAGAAAGTAGAAATCCTGAGAACAGCAGAAAAAGAACCAGTTATCAACTCTCAACAAGCAGAGGGATTCTCTAAAGCATGGAGATACCAAATCCGGAAATGTACGTCATGAATCTGAGCATCCGATTTATGTACTAGATGTTTATTTTTCATGTATTCCAACTTTTCATTAATCAATTTTTTAATTGCAAATCGCTTTATCTCAAGTATCGTTAGAAATAGTACCCATGTTCATATGATTTTTTTTGGCTTAGAACATCAATATTATCACCCAAAGGAATGTTGCAGATTCCTCCTGAATCATCCTGTATATATATAATGTGTATGTATGTGGTATGTAATGTGTACCTGTGTGTGTGTATATGTGTATACATACACACACATACATACCCATAATTATAAAGATTAACATGATTGTAAAGAGGTGACTTGTTTTCTTTCTTGTGGATAGTAATTAAATATTTAAGCCTGATTTTTAATTTCTGTTTGTTTTGCCTATTTATTAGAATGATGAGTCACATGTGCAAGAAATAGAGTACACTATGCCTGATTTTCTAACATATATGTATTGGTTTTATAATTGTGAAATTGAACACAACAAAATATTAATACTACATTCAGAAATCAATAATTTATGTTGGAAAATAATGATGCATTTTGAAATATTAACACAATACACACTTAATGAACCAAAACATGGACATAAAAATCATTGACTTATGGAACCCATATTAGTGGGCACTAAACTTTTACTGAAAACACTAACATCTGTCCTCTAACTCTGTTGTTTTTATTGAACCACATTCTCTACCACTTAAAATGCTGACTACAATGAACACATCATCATCTCTGTAAACAGATACACCCAAGTCACAAGACACCAAAAGTGTCCTCCATTACAATCTTTGCTTATGCTAACATCCACCAAATATTTATCAAAGATATGTCTTAACATGTTATTTTAATCATTTTTTAAGAAAAGCAATCTACAAAAAGTGTGTATTTGTAAAAATGTATAACTTTATGGGATCTTCATTATAGAAATCTCATGCAGGACATAATGTTTGTTTAAATATGAATTATTGTTTACATAAAATAAAGGTCACAGATATGTCAAATTTTTGTGTAATATTCAATACCTTATATAATTGTTATTACTCTAGAATTCCAAATTGCCATGCTCACAGGAAACTGACATGTTTATAATAAGAAAACCAAAATGCATTTTTCTCCAAGTTTGGAAAAATCTGTAGCAGAATCTGTAATAAAGATAATATTTCTTCATTAATCTCTATGAATGCATTCATTTCTTTCTGTTAACTAGTCTTTCAGGTATATCTATTAGCCTTTTCATGCAAACACATATCTATAAATACAAGTCATTGCTTCAATATGAACCTTCACTAATGTTGGAAAATAGAATGATAAGATTGTTTATATAAGAAATATCACCGAATATATGATTGAAAGGTAAGCATATTTGTAAAATGTCAGTCATTCAGCTGGTGAGAACATATATGTTTTCACTAGCTGATAGCTTCACTTTACACAACAGCATTTTAAGAAGGATATTGCTTTATTTCTTAAAATTTAATAATAATATTGGTGAAAAAATAGATGAAGTCAAAATATTAAAATTTTTTTTCAGGTGCTGTCTTGTATTAACTGGACATCTTGATAAATTGTCAAAATCGATTTTTAATTGGAATAGTACATTAATTGCAACTAGTTCTTTTGATACAACAAGTTGTCTTTGGGATCCGCGTTCAGGTATTACAAAAATTATGAATGAAATATTTATTTTAAAATAACTTCATAATATAGTAAACTTTACGCAGTAAAGTTGTTTTTGTCTGATTTGAGGTAAACCACAGAGAAATATTGTTTTTATAATAATAAATTGTAAGTCTAAACCTAGAATATTGACTAATTACTAGTATATTTAGAAAAACTTTTATCAAATTTGATGTTTGAAATTTAATTTTCAGCAATTACTTTCAGTTTTTTTATTTACAATTTTAACACTTAATTACACTGTTTTTATATATTTCTTTAATATTATATAAAAATTTTATTGTTCTTTCAAAACATTTAAATGTTGAAATTACTTTTATTTATAAATGAACCTAATTACTTTGCCAAATTTATCCCTTGATAAGCTTAATGGAAATTTTAATGATTTGAAATTATTTAAACTTTTGTTATGCTTATCAAGAGATAAATTTGGCAATGTAATTAGGTTCATTTAGAGTAAATTCCCTTGAAGTTTGGATTATAAAGTTTATACTTTTATTTAAGTTATCATTAAGTAAAATTACATAATTTTTTAATAACATTTATTATGGCATTTTTGAATATAAAGAATTTTCAATACAATCTTTCTTATTAATGCAAATTGGATTTTATATAGAAAAAATTTGACACACAAAATATTTAAAAAATTATTGTTTTAATTTAGTATACAATACAATACTATAGTTTTACATGGTAAATTTGCAACAATGATTATATTATTATTAAATGATGATAATGTCGCTATTAATAATGTAATTGCCAATAAATGGTACTCAATGGTAAACTTATCATGTCATAACAACTATTGTAATATGATATATATATTATATCTGATGCTTTATAGATAGGTTATGCATACCATATATAATATTTTTTATTTTTTTATAATAAATTATGTAATAATTTATGTAGATAAATTTGATTTATATAAAATTCAATTTATGTAATTGTACCAGGAATTCAAGTTTTATGTAAATCAGGGAGCACTTATATTGAAAATTTTTATATATACTTTTACCCAGTTTACATATCTATTTAATACATTTCTGAATAATTCATGTAAATGAAATTCTCATAAATAAGATCTCATTTTTCAACCAAATATATTAAAATACCATCTAATTATATAAATAATTACTGTTAATTATCATAATATAATCTAAAAAAGTTAGGTTTCTTAATGAAAGTTCCTAATAAATTGATTGGTTGGTTGCATGGAATATTCCTTATAGATTTCTACATGGAGAATCTGGAATTGAATTCAGTTTCAAACTTTCAAATTTTTCAAGGAGATCAGGCATGGCATGATGATCTGCATCCTTCAAATGTTGGCTGATTCCATCATGTGTATAGGTGAGTTTGGAGTACTCTGAATCATTCTGCTGCTAAGCAATCTTCAGTTGGTAAATGAATAAAACCTAGAAAGAATGAAATAAAAAGTCCCTTATAAAATTTAGTAACTGTCATTGTTTAGCAATTTCATAAAATATTTTTTGTGAAAAAAATAATAATAATTCACTACAAAAGTTAAAAAATAATAATAATATAATATGTTATCAAATCTTTCAACATGTACAAAATAAAAAAAAAGACAAATGTCTATAACTTGAATGAAGAAATTCCCATTCTTAACATTTGTTGAAAAGTTTATACAGTGATACCTCGGTTCATGAACACAATCCGTTCCTTGATCCTGTTCGTGATCCAAAAAGTTCGTAATCTGAATCAATTCTTCCCATTGCAATTAATGTAAATCCAAATAATATGTTTTTTATCCTAGAAAAAAAATTTTTAACATGTTATGGCTTTGTGTGGAAATAATACAGAAAGACATAACAGTAATATTAGAAGAAAGCTTGTTTAACACTACTTTCACTTGTTATGGCTTTATGTGTGGAAATAATACAGAAAGGAAATAAATATATAACTGTATCAGAGTAAAGCATGTTTAACACCACCTTCACTAATACTTTTAACCTTTTTGGGAGTGTGGAAATAATATAGAAAGGAAATAAATATAACAGTAATATTAGAAAATAATACAGAAAGGAAATAAATATAACAATAATATTAGAAGAAAGCGTTTTTTCCCTAGAAAAAATTTTTAACATGTTATGGCTTTATGTGTGGAAAAATACAGAAAGGAAATAAATATAACAGTAATATTAGAAGAAAGCATGTAATTCAGAAAGGAAATAAATATAACAGTAATATTAGAAGAAAGCATGTTTAATGCCACCTTCACTAATACTTTTAACTTTTTTGGGAGCCTTAATAAGGGATCACCTTCACTAACACTTCTAACTTTTTTGGGAGCCATAATAAGGGATAAAGAGAGGAAATAAATATAACAGTAATATTAGAAGAAAGCATGTTTAACACCAGTGGAAATAAATATAACAGTAATATTAGAAGAAAGCATGTTTAACACCACCCACTAACACTTTTAACTTTTTGGGAGCCATAACAAGGGATAAATTTAATTTATTAACACACTTAACTTTTTGGGAGCCATAATAAGGGATAAATTTAATACACAACTTTTTTGGGAGCCATAATAAGGGATAAATTTAATTAAATAAAGACAACTTTTTTGGGAACCATAATAAGGGATAAATTTAATTAAAGAAAAAAAATTTTTTTGGGAGCCATAATAAGGGATAAATTTAATTAAATAATGAAAAAGAACTAAAATATCAACACTTGTTGGAACTTTACTGTACCCATACGAGCTGACCTAAAATATCAATACTTGTTGGAACATTACTGTACCCATATGAGCTGGCACTTGTTGAAACTTTACTGTACCATGTGAGCTGGGCGAACTGGATTGTTGCATATTTTGTTGGAACTTTACTGTACCCATATGAGCTGGGCGAACTGTCATAATAAGGGATAAATTTAATTAAATAAAGAAAAAAACTAAAATATCCGTAATAAGGGATAAATTTAATTAAGTAAAGAAAAAAACTAAAATACCAACAACACTTGGTTGGGAACTTTACTGTACCCATGTCAGCTGGGCGAACTGGATTGTTGCTGGGGGCGAGGCTGTGCGTCTAATTAAATAAAGAAAAAAACTAAAATATCAATACTTGTTGGAACTTTATGAGCTGGGCTAACTGGATTGCTTCTGGGGCGAGGCTGTGAGCAAGGTTTAAATAAAGAAAAACTAAAATATCAACACTTGTTGGAACTTTATTGTACCCATATGACAACTGGATTGCTTCTGGAGGCGAGGCTGTGCGCAAGGTTTTGTGCGCCGCGAGAAACTGGATTGCTGCTGAAGGCGAGGCTGTGCACAGGGTTTTGTGTGCCACGAGTCACATGCGCTCCATGCACTCTGTGCATGTGTGTTCGTCAACCGAAGCATCGTTCGTAAAGCAAAGCAAAATTTGTTCGCAAATGGTGTTCGTAGACCGATTTGTTCATGAACCGAGACATTTGTTCGGAAATGGTGTTCGTAGACCGATTTGTTCGTGACAAATGGTGTTCGTAAACCGATTTGTTCGTGAACCGAGACGTTCGTGCAAATGGTGTTCGTAGACCGATTTGTTCGTGAACCGAGACGTTCGTGAGATCCGAAGGTATCACTGTATCAAGATTCAGAAAATATTTGCAATACTAGTATGTAGATATTCTTTCTCTCTTTTTACATGATACAGGATTCAGAAAATATTTGCAATACTAGTATGTAGATATTCTTTCTCTCTTTTTACATGATAGAATGGCTTTGCAAAATACCATGTAAATTAAAATTATGTAAATCAAGACTAACATTTGTATAAAAATACTTTTTTCTATACAAATGTTAGTCTTGATGTAAATAATTTTCATTTACATAGCATTTTTGCAGAATCAATCTACCATGTAAAAAGAGAGATGTTTAAATGAAAGTATTTTAAAGAAAATTATATTATTATATTGAAATTTGACAGAATACATCACATGATTTAATATTTAAAAGAAATAAACAACTTTAATTATAAATAAAGTAGCCAGTGTATCCACCATTGCTTGGGAATTTCTGACACATAATAAAATTTCTGTATTATTTGTTAAGTCATCATAATATCAGGCATTCTGACTAGTAATAAGTAAATTTTAAATTAGTTTAAATAAAATTATAAACTTTATGAATAATAGGATCACCATGCACTATGTAGAAGTATTATTTTTAATATATAAGTTATTTATTAAAGCACTAAAAATTCATTGACTCTATTTCCAATTTTAACATTGATTTATTCAGCATGTGATACCACAGTTATAACATTTATTTGATGTTATGATGACATAGTGAAGTGATATGTAAATACTGTTTTGTAATGTCACTTTATTAAAAAGAAAGGAAAAGAAAAAAATTTAGACAGTATGCTTTTCAGTACAAAATAAAATGTTGGCATTGTACTGGGAATTTTGGCAAATGATAGTGTTAAAGTGCATCAATTGCTTGTGTATTTTTTAATGCAATCTGCTGTATCTTAGTAGTCATACATCGATGATTTTTGTGACATCACCCACTGTTCATCATAGTGACATCAGACATTAATATTATTTTGTAATGTCATGATGTTGATTACTTGGATGGCTATGATATCATATGCTAGTATTTTTGTAATTCCATCCATTGTTACACTTTAATGACATCATACAGTGGTGATACTTATGTGACATCATATATTGTTACTACAAGATGACACTAAGAGGATTCAACTGACATTGTCCTGAATTACAAATATACCTCATCAGGGCCACCAAGAGAAATTTTCGGACCTGTGACAAGTCTGTGTTTCGGGCCCTCCCTTAAAAAAGGCATCTCTTTGGTTTAATAAAAAAGCCATATAAAACATTAAATATTTATTTGAAAAAGTGTACAATAAATTCAAAATTTATACATTACATACCATGTTATAAATAAAATAGTTTATTTTAGCATGACCACTTTGGGTGATAGACAGTGCGCTCTAGCGACAGGCTGCAAACTATCAGACACATTATATTACACATCAGAACCTGACGGTCGGGCCCTTTTCGATGCCGGGCCCGTGACAAAAGTCACGGATGTCACCTCCTCTCGGCGGCCCTGTATCTCATTATTATGGTGGTTACGTCTGGTCACTGCCATAAAGTAAATCACTGTTTTTTTTTATTGCTAATGCATTTAGTGATTGTATTTGAGAATCTTGTCTTCTTGAGACAAGATTCTCAAATACAATCACTCAAGATCTCAAGATTTACAAGAAAATCTTGATTCCTGATTTTCCAGAAAAATTCTTTGAAAACTTAGGAATTTAAAAAAAATTTGTGAATTCATATCCTAAAAATTTCATAGTGATAAATTAATTGCTTTGGCCTGGGAAGTCTGAGTCAATAAACCAAGTGGGTAAGTTACATGGTTTATCTGTGTCATTTCTACTAACTTTATATTTCAAAAAAAAATTATCTGAAATTAATCATAAAATAATACTTAAAACAGGCATATAAAACCCAAAGTAATATATTAGATCAATAAATTGTATAAAAATGATTCAGTTTATTGCAATTTTAAATATTTCTATTATTGTAGATACTGCCATGTTATGGTATAGACAGATTTATGATGATGATTATGTAAGCAAATCCAAAACAAATTTCTGGTTTATAATCCATTCACCAGTTTGCCAGAGTAGCAATGATGTCTATTGACATCTATGATATATAGGGGAGTGTATCAGAGGATATGAGTGGATAGTTCTCAATCATTCCCCAAAACTCCCACCTTCACCCAATGGCCAGAGATGATAGAACTCTTTTAAAAAATTATATAATCAATGTAAAAAGATTCTAAACTTTTACTAAGAGGTATATCTGTTGATCTAGATATTCAAATATTCAAGTATAGTAATGTATAAAAAATAAGCAGTCATATAGGCTAAAAAGCTCATATACATTTACATAAGATGTGACACAAAAATTCCATTTCTAGAATTTTTCTGTCCAATACAGGACCTGTTTAGTAGATAAATCAATAGACGATTTGTGTGCATTGAAAAGCTATATCAATAAAAACAGTCAATAATTGTAAAACAAATACAATACTATTATTTTTTCACTATTATTGAAATGTGACCTATATTTTCAATATAATTAAAAGATTAAATGAAAATTTTTTTATCCCTATTAAAATAGATCTTTTTTCAACTAAATATTTTTTTAGAATCTCAAGAATTTCTGAAAGGAAATCTCAAATCTTGAGAAAGCAAAAAGTTCAGAAAAATATGATTGCTAAATGCATACAAATGCCTAAAAAATATTACACTGTTATTTGTTAGGTGCACAATAGTACTAGGCCTTAAAAACTCAGCCAGATGGGCACATTTTAAATACTGTGTGTATCACCTTGAAGGATCCAGATTTGATTCTAGATCTCACACCTTCAGTTTTTCAGAATGACTCCAAGCCAGTTCATCTATGTGTTAATTTATATTCATTTATTCTATCTATTGGGATAGCTATGATATTATCTATTCTAAGTATTACTATGTAGAAAATTTTCATTTTGAGATATAAAATAAAAATATGGGATATAATTGAGTAATAATGCATTATATGTATTAGTGAATCATCATAAAGTAAAGTGCCATAAAGCAAAATTAACTGTAATTTGATTTGTCAGTAGTATAAAGGCAGTCACAAATTAATGATTGGAAATGAAAAGATTCTCATTTAACATTAATTTCTTTTGAAATAAAAACGTTAAGATTTCAAGGGATATAATTTGGCTAGTAAAATTAGGTTTATTTAAAAACTTTTATTCCTTCATTAAATATAACAATTTGCATTTAAAATAATCTAAAGGGGGATTTAAATATAAATTTCCATTGTGACCCTAAAATTACTCACTTCTTGGTGATCTAAACCCAGGATAACTTATGTTACCTGCAAGATCACAGAAAGTTGCTAGGTAAAATTTGGTCTTAATTGTTCAGAGTGAAATGCATGCAGAACAGACAAACATTGTATTTTATATATACTAAATAAATAATAAAATTATTTTAATTTGGAACTGTTACATGAGAAATATATTCATAATATATTATAATAATAAAATATATAATATTGTAAAATATGTATCAATAACATCAGTTATATAAAATATCTGATGTTATTGATATATATTATATACCTAATCTTTGATATGCATAGTATAGGCAGTCTTTGACTTATGACTATTCATACTTATGATGGTAATGGATAATCTCTGTTATCAGTAAATTCTGTGATTGGTCAGTGCAATTCAATAAGTTTGAGTCCCTGACTTAATAATTTGATATATGGAAAGCATCCTTTTTTTTATGTCTGGTTCTTGTAGTTTGTGTTCTTTATATTTATTAAAATAATGTATAGTGTTCTAGTAAATATTAGTAGTGAGAAATCCATAAATTTTGGGCAATTCTGACTTCCGACCAAATATGACTTATAATATCAGTGCTTGAACTGAACCCCATTGTAAGTTGAGGATCACTCTTTTATTTGAATTGCATAATTTTAATTTTGCATATGCAAAAAAAATGCTAGAGTTTTGTTTTACACTAGGCAATTTCTGTTTAACATGAATTTAGAATAACCAAAATGTGTATTGTACTCTATTAAAAAGCTGTAACAATTTGTCCACTTCACTATGGTCGTCATGAGTAAGTTCATTGATTTATTTATCAATTATTGTTGAATTATGAAGGGAAAAAATTTTTTTTCTTTATTAACAAGCTCATCCTTTTTTTATTGTACCCATTTATTATCTTTAAATTTTTATTGTGTTTTGTACACAAAAAAAATAGTGTTAATATCTCTTTTAAAAATATATATAAATTATTTAATTGAGTATTATGGAGTCTATCTTCTCTTTTTCTAAACAAATATTAGTCACAATTTATACTGTTTTCATTGACATTGTATTTTTGCAGAACTAATGTATTGTGAAATTGATGGTTAGATGTATACTCATATTACTCTGCATTGTCAAGCTGCACATTATTCATATCTGGAAACTTTTGTTCATTGAATATTTCTTGTAATGTGAAAAAGATAGTATTTTTGCAGAACTAATGTATTGTGAAATTGATGGTTAGACGTATACTCATATTACTCTGCATTGTCAAGCTTCACATTATTCATATCTGGAAACTTTTGTTCATTGAATATTTCTTGTAATGTGAAAAAGATGCTTGTAAATTGAAATTTTGTATAAACTATGTTTGTTTTTATAAAGGAGATTCATAAATCAAGACCTCATAAACTAGAATATATATCCTTATAATATCTGTAAAATTTATTTTATAATTTATATTATAAAATATATATTTTTTAGGACATTGTTTAGGAGAATTAATTGGTCATAATGATGAAGTTCAGGATATAGCATTTGATATGACTGGTAAATATATAGCTACAGCTAGCACAGATGAAACAGCTATAATTTTCAATGCTTTGACAAGAGAATGTATTTCAAAATTGGAAGGACACAAAGGAGAAGTTTCAAAGGTAATGATATTTTATTTTTCTTAATGTATACAGAGGATATTCAGGTAGTCCTTGACTTATGACAATTCACACTTATGACAGCCAAAAATTATTACTAAAAATTTCTAATTCAACTTTGCTGCTTGCATAAATATACATATATCACATTGCTTTTGTATATGCATCACAGCATCACTATTAATCGACAAGCAAAGCCTTCTTATTGAATCTTGTAATTCTGTCATGTAAGAGAAATAATACTAGTGATGAAAATTCCAGCATAAAAAAAAGTAATGATAGCTTTAAGTTTAATTGTTTTAAATTAAATAGAAACCTAATTTATGAAAATATTAAAACAGAAAACAAACACATCAAGAATTAAAAAAGTCCTCGATTTATATCAGAATCGACTTGATGGAGATGTTGGAATGGAACCCCATTGTAAGTTGAGAACTATCTGTAAATATAGTTAATATTTATAAAGTATATAAATATTAACTATATTTATAAACTAACTATTTCTTTAGTTTTTGATAATGTTTTTGGCAAGGCACTCACTCTCTTCAGCCATTATGAATGTCTTACTGAAAATGTTACCGAAAATGGATTTTCCCTGCTTAAATGGCAGTTTTTGTTTGAGTTATTTATTTGTAAATATTAATTCCTTTCTATCGAATTTTAAAATTTATTCACAAATATTTATTTAAACTGTTTATACAGTAGACAAATTTTCAACTTTAAAGGATTTGCTATACCATTAAGAAATATTAAAATCAAAATTGCTTAAAATTAAAAAATTTTAATTTTGTTTTTAATTATAGGCCTAAATCTTAACACTTTTATGATGGGTATTCAAATCTCAATGTTCTGTTCTGGTAAGAGGAAAAATATATTTTTAATGATGTGTTTAGTTATAATTTTTAATGATTAGAAAAATTTTTTCCTGGAAAAAACGACATTTTTTGTAGAAACTAGATTTTGATACTAATATAATAATATAATACAATAGAATAGAATTTGTACTAGTACTGATACTGTGATTTTACACAGTATCATCTGTTAGCAGAATGGAAAACTGTTAAAATGTTGTCCAGAAAATTTTGTAATTTTGATGAAAATTAGTGAATTGCAAAAAATGAGATATTATTATAAAATTTTTGATTGAATTAATAAGTTGTTTTTATTTATTAATTTTTTCATTTTTTTCATTAATTTTTTCATTATTAGAATTATTAATTTGTTAATCATATTCAATAATTCATTAATATTTCAT
Source organism: Olivierus martensii (assembly GCA_000484575.1). Lineage (NCBI taxonomy): Eukaryota > Metazoa > Arthropoda > Arachnida > Scorpiones > Buthidae > Olivierus > Olivierus martensii. Next base: position 36,221 of record AYEL01065837.1, read on the forward strand.
AAATTAAAAAAATTTTTGAAAATACACATGCACAAAGTCGGAATTTTTCACAGATATAGTATTTATCATATTTATTCCTAAAAAATAATTCAGTTCTCTAGATGTAGCTGTAGATGTAAAGGGAGAAACCTGTACAGCCCAAACACTGCGACCACTAATGGTCTATTGAGCACCCCCAATCAAATCATCCCAGAAGAAGACCTATCTTTAAAACAAATGACAGTATTTTCTTCAACGGGACAGTAGCAAGATCTTCTGGAACAAGAAAATACATCCCTAAAAGATTACGCCTTAGCCAAGAAAGGGCCACACATTCACACAAAAATGTGAAGAGAAGTTTCTTCCTCATCCTGACATCTTCTACAAATAGGGTTATTAACAAGCCCAATCAAGTGAAGATGTCTACTAAGATGACAGTCCCTGTAAGAAACCCTGTAACAATCCTGACTTCATGTTTGTTCAGTGAAAGCAACTCTTTAGTTTGCTGAGCAGAGCAACCCAAAATGATTTCGCCTGCCTAAGACCTGAAGTAGACCTCCAGAAAGCATGATGCTGTTTTGCCTGCATAAGACCAGAAATAGACCTCCAGGAAATAGATGCTGGGCCACCAACCAGTACTTGACGACTCGCCCAAAAGCATCAGGTCCAAGAAAGGGGCGAGAAGCCCCTACCTTGGCAAGCTCATCAGCAACCTTATTGCCTTCAATCCCCTTGTGCCCAGCACCCAAACAAGCTGCACCCTGTTCTTGGTGCCAGTTCCTCAATAAGAAGACGACATTCCCAAACAAGCTTAGAAACAAAGCGGGAACTATCAAGCACTTTAAGGCAACCTGACTATCAGATAGGATGTAGATTTGTTTACAAACATAACACCTATCAAGATTAATTCCAATACACGCAGAAATAGCAAAAATTTCTGTCTGAAAGACAGTGGCAAACTGCCCAAGGTAATAGGAATAAAGCATCCGTGTTCCCTCGCATTAAACCCCCGCCTTAACTCCAGTAGTGATTTTAGAACCATCTATATACCAGATCAGTCCACCCTTGATACTACACCCAAATCCCCCTCCCCAGGTCTCCAAACTGGGAAAAACAGTTTACGGAAAAGTGACTCCTCACATTTCACCCCAAGCACGTTTCATCCCCCAGCACATTTTGTCCCCGGAACATTTCACCCCCAAAAGTGGCCCCTTGCATTTTGCCTTCCACATTTCACTCCCCAGCACTTTTCATTCCCAGCACATTTCACACTTGTAGATAATGAATAGGATACAAAATTGTAAATACAGCCAACTCTCGATAACTCAATTTTTTATTGAAATCCGAGTGGAGATTTGATGTTAATGGTCTGCGATTGTTTACAAATTAAACCTAATTAATTAGGAAAAATTAAAAAAGTGATATTTCACTTAATTTTCATTTAAATTTTTTGATAATTTTACAATTTATTACGTTTCTTATTGTCTTTCTAAAGTTGTAAAAATTTTTTCCGAATTTTATTTCTTTCATAAGTTTTCGTTCAATATATCAAATCTTAGCCATCCAACGAAATGTTTGACATTTTTTGATAGTGGCAAGTCTTAATAATTAATTAATTCAAATGTTATGTTTATCTAAAGCAACAGAAACTTCATCTTATAAACTCATTTTCCTTCTTGTATGGACGAAAATCAGAAAAAAAATCTAATTTTTCTCTAACTTCTAGCGCTTGTCAGACAACAAAATCTTATAATTATTAACTGAAATAAGAAATGATTAAAATGACTTGTCATTTATGAATTATGTTAGTTTTTGAAAATTTTTAATTATGTTTGTTAAACTTATTTATTGTTGTTTCTCTTGATTGGAAAAGCATAATACGCGTTTATCATGTAACTGATATAACAAAATCCTAACAAGGAAAACACATCGTAGACTTACAGTATTTTATATCACTCAAATAACACAATATTGCTGCATTCTTGTTTCTGTGATCCTTAATAATCAAAACTAGATATTACATAGATTCTATGCAAAAAGATATGCAAGTTCTCGAAATTTAAAAAATTTTATAGTCTATGTTTAAAACTATTTGTTGCACACGAGAGACATTAAAATCTTTTGAAACGAATTTTCGTAAAAATGATTAGTATTAATTATCATTAGCTATGGCTTTACCTATACTTTATTTCTATTTTTTACCGCTCATATGCAATTAACTTTATATGAGTGAAATTCTAAAAAAAGTAATGAGATTTCTATTATAAACTTATTTCAGTTAAAATTATATATTAATAAATTATTTAATTTTTATTATATAATTTTTACATAAATTACTTAATTATAATATTTCCATAATTATGTTTCGCAAATAACTTCAACAACGTAAATTTATATAGACATTTTTATTATAGTTTTTACTTTTTTAATTTTGATTGTACTGTTTTATATTATTTATAATATATATAAATATTGTGATTACGAAAGAATTAATCGTATACTTTCCAAGCATATCCTTCATTTTAGAGTGGTTAAAATACGTATGCAATCAAAATCATCTTCAACGTTATAACCTGTATGTCGAATATCATAACCTATTAAATAGTGCTGCCTGGTTAATATTTAAATTAAATTAATTTATATAAATAATAACCAAAGTATATCATCATTTGAAAGCTATAAGAATAATGTAGATAAGCCGTATGCTACTCGTTTAAACATTTTAATGCTATCTCATGACAATGATATACAATACAGATTTTAGTAAATCTTTTATTGCAAACTAAGCTCAGAATATTGAATTCCGCCAGTTTTAAACGGATTAATCTACAGGGCTAATTAATGTTACTTAAATTTCAACTTTAATGTCCTAACCACTCTGTTTAAATTTTATAAAATAAATCAAATACAACAATTCAAAAGTTAAGGAGAAACCTTTAAAGTTTGAATGTCCGCCATTTTTAAATATTTGTAGATAGAGTTAATCGATGTATCATCGAGATCATATTCGAAGAGACGTGATCATTTTGTTAAATTTTATAAAGATCGAATGAGTATTTTAGGATATGTTAGAGAATAGTCCGCCATTTTAAAATAGTTGCAATTAATGTGTTAAATGATGTGGCATCGAGATGGCCTTTAACAGCATAACGGCATTATCAAATTTCATGAAAATCTATTAAATAGTTCATAAGTTATTAATGGGAAAGAATAAACAGCATAGCGATTTCATGTCTCATTTTCCTTCTGAAAATAAGTTAATAAAAGCAAATTATCATACACTATTATATAAATGATATTTTATTATATTAAATATTGTATTATTAATTGGTCTTTATTATTTTTAATATTATAATTACCATCAAAATAATTAATTTATACATTCAACATTCTATTTATTTAGAAAATATATATATCCCAGCAATTATGGATGCAACACCTCTTTTTAAAGAAAATCCATTTCCTGTCATAGTATTTTCTCATGGCTTATGTGCTTGCAGGTTAACATATTCAGCCATTCATCTTGAACTGGCTTCCAATGGATATGTTATAGCTTCAGTGGAACATAGGTAAGTTACGATTAAAAAGAAAATAATTATTTAGCCTTTCCTAATATGAGTTCGCATCATTATAAACGTAATTCAAATGCCCATAAGATTAAATAAATGAGATTTACATTTTCCGTCATTCTATGATTAAATAATATAATTATAGAATATAGTACTCTTTTATAAATTACTACAGTCAGAGCCGGTGCCACTATATAAGCTAACATAGGCAATTGCCTAGGGCGCAAGCTGTGAAAGGGCGCAAAACTTCAAGCTATGCTTTAAACTTTACTAAAATATCAAAATTAAATAGTGATATATGATTTAGGTATCGATTCCTTTTTATTTTCCTCACACATCAAACTATTTTTCTCAAAGTTAAAACTTATTACAACATATTGTACTTACGCTCAGCAATGTCCCAAAACAGATTAGCAGATTTGGCAACAACTTCAATTGAACACGAGCTAGCTTCTACACTAGATTTAAAGGAACTGATAAAAAGATTTGCAAAATTGAAGGCAAGAAAAAATAAACTTTGATTTTTATATATTATATAAATTGTATATTACTTTGTATATTAATAATAAAACATTTACTCTTTTATATATTATATAACTTTAGAAACTTGATTTTCCCATTTTATAGACACTATATTTTTTGAAAATATAAATGAGATAATGCTATTATTTTAATAAAAACTGCTGAAAACATTAGAAATTCCAATATAGTATGGATTACATATAACAGATCATCTGATATTTTCACAGACAATTGTTTAGTTATATAACTTTAGACAATCTTTCGAAGAAAACTTTATACAAGAGCAAAACTGATTTAAAGGAAAGCATTACTGTATTTGAATTTGCTTTTTTTCAACATTGAATCTTTATATTATGAGCAGAAATTATTCAGTAAGACTGCTATGAAAATGTAACCTAATAAATGTTGTTAACTAATTTCTATATTTCCAATAAATTATTAATTAAATCCATCGTAATTTATAAAAGTAATTCTTATTGGCAATATTTACTGAATAACTTTTGTTAAAACTTGTCTAAACCGTAAATTATGTTTGAATAAAAATTTTTATTAGCTTTGTATAACAATATTTAAACCCAATAATATTTTTGACTATACTATTAAGAGTTATATATATAACTATTAAATGAAGGAGTAACGCCTGCAACTTATTTTGGAATTTTTCGAAAGCAGACGACTAGCCAAAATAGATCACAGCGCTTCTATATATTTTTGTATTTTTAGAGGAACTATAATTTATATATTTTTTATTTTAAAGGAAAAAAAATTTTGAGTAACGCATAAATATGAGATTTCAATTATACCACATTTAGAGTGGATAGTTTATAAAAGTAATTCTTATTGGTAATATTTACTGAATAACTTTTGCTAAAACTTGTCTAAATCGTAAATTATGTTTGAATTAAAATTTTTATTAGCTTTGTATAACAATATTTAAACCCAATAATATTTTGACTATAATATTAAGAGTTATAACATATATATAACTATTAAATGAAGGAGTAATGCCTGTAACTTATTTTGGAATTTTTTGAAAGCAGACGACTAGCCATAATGGGCCGATTGTTTAAACGGGTTCTAGACCTCGGCCGCGGTCTGAACCACGGTTTTACAAGTAATGTGTGATATTTGCATTTAAAGCTTCGTATTATCCCCTGATCGAGTGGTTGGAGCTTGGATGTTGTATTTGATGGGAAATATTTAATTTCTATATTAATTAGACATGAAATATATGGATGACAGGCGGCATTGTCAATAAAAAGAAGAATTTTCCGATTTTTCTTTTGTATTTTGGTATCTAATTCTCTTATCCAGCTTTCAAAAATTGATGATGTCATCCAGGCAACAGTATTTGATTTCCAAACTACTGGCAGATTTTCTTTTTTTATGTTTTTGAATGCTCGAGGATTCTCTGATTTTCTGATAACGATTGGTTTCAGTTTCTCTCCAATTGCATTCACACATAAAGCAATAGTCAGTCTTTCCTTTACAGTTTTCTTTCCTTTTGCATCATCAGATTAAAGATTTTCTTGGTATTGCTCGAAAGAAAAGGCCAGTTTCATCAAAATTAAAAATGTCTTCTAATTTATAGTCTTTGCACAAATAATTTAATCGTTCCTTCCAGTTTTCAACAGTTTCTTCACTCACTTCTGCACTTTCACCAGAAACTGTTTAAACACGATATTATGCCTTTTACAAAAATACTCTAGCCAACCATTAGATGCTGCAAATTTGTGATCCATAACTTCTGCATATACTACATGCTTTTGCTTGCAAAATAGGACTAGAAATTGACAATCTTTTACTTCTTGCTAAATCAATCCAAATTTTTACTTTTTTATTCACTTCACTTTCTTCACTTGTTAATCGTTGAATTTCTTTAGATTTTCCTTCTTCAAATGCTTTTTTCCAGTCGTCTTTATGCACTAATGTATGTTGAATCTGAATTTTGCCCACTTTGAAAATATCAGCAATAGCTCTCTGTGATTTATTTTCTTCTTCGCTTAGTCTGATAACTTCTATTCTGTCTTTCAATGTCAATTCTTTTCGTTTTGAAATGTCCTCAGATTTCCTTTTTCTACTTGTCATTTTTTTTAAATTGAAAGTTAATTTTGCACTCTAAATTATGATCTGTCCCAGCTAAAAAAGTACAGATACTGTATTTGATTTCTGATTGGGTAAAAAATATGACAAGATAGGAAAAGTCCATCGACACGTGCAAAACCATGTAAAGGGTTATTGCCAGTTTTACAAATGTGGGAGGGATTTATAATTTAAATTATGTAATATTTCTAGTTATTTTAAAAACCCTGGTCTCATTAATAAGGTGCTATGGAAAGCTGATGGTTTCTTTAAAATAGTGGTCTTGGTCCCATTATACAGGTGGTCTCAGGTTATAGAATTTTATGTACAGAATTTTAAAGGGCAGTTCTGAGTTCTGGTCTTAAGCACAGGTGGTCTCAGAACATAGGTGGTCTTTGGGACAGGTTATATATAAAATATATTTCAAAACAGAAATGTATTTGATTCTGTGTCCTTATGATTAAAACAGAAAGCATATTTACTTGATTGCGAATTAGTTTTTTTTTTTTTGCTAATTATGATTCATTGATTATGATTAAAACAGAAAGCATATTTACTTGATTGCGAATTAGTTTTTTTTTTTTTGCATTTATAATTTTTTGATTGTCAAAATTTTTAAATGTGATTTCGTCGATCTTCCCTATCCCATATTTATCCATGTGTGATGGATAAATATGGGATAGGGAAGATCAATGAAAGAGTGAATGAGTGGAGGAGTTTCTGAGGCTTTAGGTTTCAGAATCTATAAGAGGTGCATGTATGTGAAGTAAAGAATGACTGTAGGCCGAATAGATATAGTATGTAGAGATAGAATTGTATGGTGCCATTTAATTATATGAGTATTTTTTTCTTCTTGTTTTCTCTTCCATTTTCCTTCTACAAGTAATGCTTTCTCTGTTACAAGGATACAGGCATGATAGGCATGGTGGTGGTGATGGTGATGGATGACAACAACATCATGCCTGTATCCTTGGCATGAAATCTCCTCCTGAACCTCAGAGAAAATATAGGAAAGAAAAAAGCATCTACTGAAAGAACAAATGTGTTATCTTGGTTAGCTTTTAATAATTTTAACTTTTAAAAAAATTTTTTAATCATGTTTAGATTATTATTATTATTATTATTATTATTCAATTACCAGTAAAATTATGACTATACTCCGTCTCAACCTCAACTGATAGTGACGTCAGAAAAGACGTCATTAACCGGCGAAGTGCTAAAAATGCTAAAAATGTATTACTCCGCTGCCGGCGTTGGCCATGTCGTCTGATCGGTCAGCTGTGGATGTTCTTTTCACATTTATATCTATATTTATATTTTATATAATTTACAATAATTCATTGCTTGAATAATAGAAAAATAAACACAACCATAATTATCTGTTTTTAACCGTGTTTCTCAATTATATTCCATATTTTTATTTTATATCTCAAAATGAAAATTTTCTACAAAATAATATTTAAAATAGAAATTAACACTTAGATGAGTTAGGTTTGGATTCATCTTGAAAAACTGAAGTTGTAAGCTCCAAAATAGAACATGGATCCATCAAGGTTATATATAGATTCTTTAAAATGCAGCCTTCTGGCCAAGTTTTTTAGGCCTAGCACTACTGTGCACTTAATATGTTTTTAGGTTTTTATATGCATTAGCAAATGAAAAAGGGCTGTAATTTGCTTTATAACTGTGATCTAGAATGCTGCAATAACAAGATATGCTTGTATGGATGATTAAATGCAATGTAATATACAATGTAAGGATGAATTAATCTCCATCTTTACAGTCAGGTTTACTTTGATAAGTTATGTTACATTTTATAAGCCTTGGAATTGTCCTACCACTTAGTAATGATTGGGAAATTTTATTAAAAAATATAATCATGGATATAAACAACATTTGTTAGTTTAATCTATAATTTTATTAGAAAATATTCTCCTTTTCCAGTAAGGAATGACACATAACTTGCTGTATAACATTGTACAATTAAATCATGTTTTGGTGTCATTATTGAACACTTAGAATAATGTTCAAGTTAGAAAAATTACCAAATATTATCCCTTTTAGTATAAAAAAGTGTTGTAGTTCCTGCTTATAACACTACATAATTTCTATTTATAATACTAGGTATATCAGGTTTTTTTGTTATGATTAACTAAGCTTCAATTAGTAGTAATTTTTAGGAACTTAATTTATAATCTAATATTAGATTAGGTATGACTATATCATTTCATATTATATATATTTTCCTTTTCTATAAATTATGAATTAGTTTTATTATATTTTGAAATTAAGTTTATTATTTTTAGAAAAAATTAAAATAATTCCTTTCTATTTTTATAGTAAGACCAGTAGTTCAATCTTCAGTACCTCAAGTTCGCCTTCAAACAGCTACTGTTACTATTCCAGGCATTGGAACTGTTGTCACAGCACCTGTAGTTTCTGCTTCAGCACCTGTTAGTATGACTGGACAAACTCAGCAGATTTCTAATTCCAACCAGCAATCTGTTACAACACATGCATCATCAATAGTGACAACACAAACTAGTGTTCAGCAGACACCAAAGAAATTAAGCAATACAACTACATGTGTTAATGTCCTACAAGCTAAACAAACTCCATCCAAAGTTCCTCCTTTAATGAAATCATCTACTAATTCTCCTCAAGCAGATGCCACGACTCCAACTAAATCTCCAACATCTGGCATGCTATCTCCACCAAATTCTCCTCAATTTGTTCTTACACCTGCAATAACACAACAAAGTAAGTGATAATTATAAACTAGTAAACCCATTGCAACTATGCCAGCAATAAAAGAATATGTCAGTGATCAGTGAATGATTTTATAATTTAATGATTTCCAAAATTTAATCTAATTATTAGGCAAAATTTCTATTATTATTAACGAAGTTGGTCTTATTAATTAAGAACATTTTTTTTTTTTTTAAATTATGGAATTTTTGGGATAATTGGAAAGAAAGAAATTACAAATTATTTGAAGCACTTTCTGGTGATATGAAATATACAGGATAGAAGAAAAGTCTGTACCCTCCAAATAACTTCATAACTATCATAGATTTCAAAAATCTGTTAATGCCAACAAATAGGAATTCAAAGGTGGGCTATCTGATGGTGACCTTGGCGTAATGAACTGATTATGCAAATGAGGACAGTTGCAAATCCTATTCATAAACATAACAGATATGGAAAAATTTCCAATTACAAACTTGTTCAGCATTCAATTCTGAACACTACAAAAAACATCATCAAAATCAGATGAATAGCTCATCCAAAAATGAAAATAAAAACATTTTGAAACTTATATCTGACATGTAAATAACAAACCAACACCAAAACATAATACCCAAATCAATAAATTGAAAACACAGAGCCTAATCAACAAGCAAAAACTAATCAAGAATATGCTCAAATGTCTTCCACCAGCACCAAAGTACAATTGAGCATGATGCTGGATGGAGTTCCTAACAGTCTAGATAGTGTTAGTATAAATCTCTATATAAGCAATAATGATACAGTCTTGAAGATCCTCTATTGTTATTATGCAAGAATGAATGTTGTTGAGACCTCATCAATTGCTGTTTGTGAACAAACTGACGTTGGGTGTTTCAAGGAATTGATATGTGATAGTTATAAGTGTTTCATTTTTGAGTGAACTATCATATTTGTTTTCATTTTGATGAAGTTTTTTTTATTGTTTAGAATTGAATGCTGAATAAGTTTATAATTGGAAATTTTATGAGATAGGATTTGCATGATCAGCTTATTTGAAGGTCACCATCAGGTAGCCCACCCATGACTTCCTATTTATTTGACATTAACAAATTTTTGAAATCTATGATAGTTATCAAGTTATTTGGAAAGGTATAGACTTTTCTTCCACCCTGTATAATTGTCCATGAGAAAATACATTTTTCTAAATAAACTCCAATTAAACTCAAAGATTCATCTTGAATCTTAATTATTGTGATTCCATGCATTGATTTCACTGGGAACTTCTTCGCCATTCAAATAAAAATCATGATCAGTTGATTTAAGTATTTCTGAGAATTAAAACATGTTTGCAATTGGTCTCCTCCCAATCATTTTCTCAATCATAATTTAGTGTGTTAGATAATCAGTCTTCTGTTGCCTTATTTGTTAGCAACATTACAGTTATTCTGCATTTTATATCCAATTAATTAGGAGTCATTCCAGGAGTTTCTATTGAATTTAATTAAATACTCCCTGTGCCTAATGCTTTTTGCTATGGGCCATGAGAGACATCGATGGGCCCTGGGAAAAATTTATATGCACTCCAAGTAATTTTAAAGTTATAAGGTTGAAGCAATTTATTATTCCACTTCAGCCTCTAATTTTCAGCACCATCCTTCTATGATTAATTAGCATATAAAACAAATTTTGGGATGATGTCTGGGTCTCTGTGAATCCCGGGCCTGGGGAATTTTAGTCCATCATCCCCCTCCTCTCATTGGTCCTACTTTTCACTCCTTGTTTGAAAGTGTATCTGTCTTGAGACACACTGCCATGAATCCCACTTAATTCTTCTTGACGTCATCAGACATTCTATCCACTGGCAGATGATGGTACAGTTTAGAAATAGCAAATTCAGTTGTTTTTCTTGCTCAAAAGTGTGATGTCCATATATGACAGTTCTAAAGCGATTCAGTTAAGCTAAAATAAAAGATTTTTGTGAATTAATATATAATTATTCCAAGAGATATTGTATTGATGTTACAAATATGACTGAAAATATTTATTCATTTTTATATAATTTTTATGTACCTGAATCTGTTAGGTAATAAATATAATCTAATATTTTTGGTAATGTATAAGTATATTAAAATAATAGTGAGGCCTTTGAAAATATTTAAAAATAAAAGTATAATCTATCTGGGTTCGAAATCTTCTTGCACCCAACTTATTTTTGTATTTTTCATGTCTATTATGCATTTATTTGCCTGTTTATTACTTGTTTGCTTATTACTTATTGTTTACTACAGGGTTGCTATTGGCCTAGAAAACCGGGAATTTTGGGAAAAGTCAGGGAAAATGAAAATTGGGTTAAAATGTCAAGGAAAAGTCAGGGAAACTGCTATTTTTTCCTAAAACCTGGAAAAATCAGGGAAATTTTTTCTGAAGTTATATGTTTTGAGCGATTTTTAGCACTAAAAATGACAATGTCGCAGCGTTTTGTTGCTTCGTGAAAGAGATTATTATGCGAAACTCTATGTGCATTAGTTCTTTTGTCAAGGTCAAGCTTACAAAATCCGCAAGCATGTTGACTTAGCATCCATGTAATCAGGCGATTTTTAGTAAAAAATTTATTTGATGATGATAAATTATTGATGATAAATTCTCTGTTGTGATCCGTTTTACATCATATCGCTTATCGTTAACCCTAACTGAAAAGACTCTTCGATCATCGAATTTAGCCTCGAAAGTTCTTTCGTTGAAAAGGGTATAAACAAAGAATGACTGTAAACAGGAAACAATAAACCAATTAGCACCTACTAAAAGGCGATCAGACATATCACATCACATACTTCAGAAGTGTGTTATGATGCTGTAGCTTGTACCAACTTTAATTTTGCGACTTTCTTGTCCGGATTTGATGGATGTTATATTTTGCTTCAAGCCTGTAGCACAGGAAGTGTTTAAAGAGCATACAGCTAACAAATTCAAATTGTTTGGCGTTCAGTATAAAATTCGCCTTGCCGTCCACATCAAAATGAATCAAATGTGTGTAGACATTCACTCAAGTTTGCTAATGTTATGAGTACTTTAAATAATTTAATTCAGATAACTGGTGTGGTTAAAGATTATTTTTCTGCAAGTATGTTATGAGATGAAGATTTAATTTTCATAGTCGTGCAGTATCTATTAAAAATGACAAATCATATTAATAAATACATATGATGACAAATCATATTAATAAATACATATGATTTGTCATTTATATCTATATAATAAAAACCTTGTGTCTGTTCCTTTCAGCGATCTCATTGGTTACAATAATCACCTGATATTTTATCTAGCCATTTGGTAACTGAGCAGTCTCATTGGATCATAATGGCACGTGACCCAAATGCATTTTAGTATTTATAAAATAGATTAAAATATTTTAATCTAATTACTATGTTTATAAATAAAATATCAAATTGAAAATGATGATAAATTCTCTGTTGTGATCCATTTTACATCATATCGCTTATCGTTAACCCTAACTGAAAAGACTCTTCGATCATCGAATTTAGCCTCGAAAGTTCTTTCGTTGAAAAGGGTATAAACAAAGAATGACTGTAAACAGGAAACAATAAACCAATTAGCACTTACTAAAAGGCGATCAGACATATCACATCACATACTTCAGAAGTGTGTTATGATGCTGTAGCTTGTACCAACTTTAATTTTGCGACTTTCATGTGCCGGATTTGATGGATGTTATATTTTGCTTCAAGCCTGTAGCACAGGAAGTGTTTAAAGAGCATACAGCTAACAAATTCAAATTGTTTGGCGTTCAGTATAAAATTCGCCTTGCCGTCCACATCAAAATGAATCAAATGTGTGTAGACATTCACTCAAGTTTGCTAATGTTATGAGTACTTTAAATAATTTGATTCAGATAACTGGTGTGGTTAAAGATTATTTTTCTGCAAGTATGTTATGAGATGAAGATTTAATTTCCATGGTCATGCAGTATCTATTAAAAATGACAAATCATATTAATAAATACATATGATGACAAATCATATTAATAAATACATATGATTTGTCATTTATATCTATATAATAAAAACCTTGTGTCTGTTCCTTTCAGCGATCTCATTGGTTACAATAATCACGTCATATTTTATCTAGCCATTTGGTAACTGAGCAGTCTCATTGGATCATAATGGCACGTGACCCAAATGCATTTTAGTATTTATAAAATAGATTAAAATATTTTAATCTAATTACTATGTTTATAAATAAAATATCAAATTGAAAATGATGATAAATTCTCTGTTGTGATCCATTTTACATCATATCGCTTATCGTTAACCCTAACTGAAAAGACTCTTCGATCATCGAATTTGTATTATGTCGGCCGGACTGGCAATATTGAACAGTTTGACTTTTCATTCAGAGGCCCTCAGATTGATTCCAGTCGGATTCGGTTCTGGTCCCTATCGTTTATAGTAGTGGTATCATATCATGCCATCTGTAGTAGTGTTTATAATCGCGTACCTCTTTATCAGTAAAGAATAATAGCAGGCATCCCACCATAATAGATCACAGCGCCTCTATATATTTTGTATTTTTAGAGGAACTATAATTCATATATTTTTTATTTTAGAGGAAATAAAAAATTTTGAGTAACGCATAAATATGAGATTTCAATTATACCACATTTATATGTTCAGAGATTCTGCCTATTAAAAGAAACTCATGCACCTTTAGCTATACTGTATATTATGTCGGCCGGATTGGCAACATGGAACAGTTTTACTTTTCATTCAGAGGACCTGAGATTGAATCCAGTCGGATTCGGCTCTGGTCCCTATTCTATCATTTATAGTAGTGGTATCATATCATACTTACCAGCTGTAGTAGTGTTTATAATCGCGTACCTCTTTATCAGTAAAGAATAATAGCAGGCATCCCATATAAAAGATATAAATTATGACAAGCAAAACATCGCGCATCATGAAAATTGCTTACACATTCCTAGGGGGCCATTAATCCATAGTACAAGCGACCATACTTGTGATAGGATCACTAATAACTAAAGTTATACTAGAATGTCTCGTTATTTAGTAAACAGCTATTGATTTGCAAACATCTTAAAAAAAACACAAGTGGTATATATCCTATATGAATGATGATGACCTTTTATGAACTTTCTTTTTATTTTTTCATTCAGTTTATTATGTTTTGTAAGAGTATCATCACATTAAATTTATAGCATTAAATGTTTTTATATATTTTTTTTTTCTTTAATTTTTATCATCATTTTACTACTTAGAGATCGATCAGCATGTTACACTTTCTGTATTAAAGAATCAAAAACATCAAAAAGTAATTCTGATTCAAGAATTAATATTTCAAACATAGACGAAAATACCAAAGATATTGAAAATGAATGTAATGATATAGAAAATAATATAAGTTTGCTAATCAAAGAAAGAATATGTGAAAGTGAATTTACTGATAAACATCATATTAAGTTTGGTTTGCGATCGATATCAAGACGACATGCTGCATTTCGTAACGAACAGGTAAAAAATCAATTATTGTATTTTAATTTTTTAATTAAAATCATTTTTCTGAGTTCTTATGATTGTTCTTAAAAATAAAATTTTTAATTAATTTCACTTAACTTAATGAATTTTGTTTTAATTTCTAGATAGTATAACATCAATAAAATATAATGTTAATTTAATTTTTGTAAGCTTTTAAGTATGCTATACATTATACTATCAAATATTTCTTTAGTAATATGAAGAGTAATATGGTAACTCCAGTTTAAAATTCTTTAATACTCTTTAAAATACTTAGTTACATAGAAAACAAAGAAGCATTTTCTATTCATGCCATAAATTTCTATAAAATATAATTGTCAAAGCAATATTTAACAATTATTTTTGTATATAATGTAATCACAAATAAAAAATGTCAACTTTAAGTTAACAACTATAATATGTAAAACATAATACGGTATTGTATGTCATGCTTTATAACTAATCTATTATAGAGCACTGTAATTGATTAAAGGAAATTTTTTATAATTTGATAAAATAATACGTTATTGAGTTGACAACGCTATTGCTACACATGCATTTAGGTTAGCGACTTTTTATAAAAAAAAAATAATAATAAATTACTGTATTAGGTTGCATTATTATATTTTAAAATATTAGTTGAAACTAGATAAGCATTAGTATATTGTTTTCTATGAAAAAATAATTCTCGATATATAAGTCCTTTTCATTTAATGTGATTACAACTGCGTAACAACCTGTTACTTCTGGCGAAATATTTTTGAGGCTTTTAATGTCATATTTTCCATGAATGAACAATATTGTAATATCTTTTTCATGTTATTTATGCCACTTTCAAAGTGGAGGTTATCAAGAGAAGAGGCATTTTAGCATCCCTACGAGTCATTCCACACAGTGATGAGGGCAGCGGTCAAATGAAGCATGGAATTCAATGAGCTGGTCCGAATTCCTCTTGAAAAAATCTGGAAATGTAAGGCCTGAGAATTGAACTCAAATCTTCAAAAAGTCAGAAAAAGTCGTGTTCTCAAACTCGTCCTTGAATTTGAGGAGAGAATTTTTTAAAATCAGTCAATTGACCGCATAGAAACATGCTAGATTACAGTCTCACATCTTTAGATTTCTCAGGTTTAATCCGATTAAGTTCATTCAACATCTTTCAGATTATAAAGTCTGAAAGAAGCCTGTTAGAAATTAGGAAAGAGTTATTTGATTACTACAGATTAATCTTGCCGGATGCTTGTGGATCTTGCTTCAAATTATTGCCCTGTTTTCCCACCATACTCTGATCTTTTATACAAAAACATACATCCTTTGCCGAATTCATCCCTCTAAATATTTAATAAGCCTATTTATACTCTATTAACAGCTTAACTCTATTTTTTGCCTTTTATACTTATCCGGTTAGTTAACGGCGGTTTCCTGCATAGAACATACGTTTGATTATCTGCCGAGCCCAGCTGGCTGGTAGCCACTGAATTACACTCAGTACACGCATGCGCAGAGTAGGTGCCAATACTCGGCAATGAAAAGGTGGATCTGGATCCATTACAGTCTGTTCTATTGCCTTCAGTACTGCTTTTGGGCATCCGGAGCTACGGCTATTATTGGTCTGCTCTTGTTCGGTCTCTTCTGCCTCCTGACAAAGGAAAGGGGAAAGAGTTAGTAGAGAACGCCGAGATCGGAATTATTCGATCGCCGCTTACCTGATCCTGGTCGATCGGCACACTTCTTTCTTCTATCAAAAAGACTTGGAGATTAAAAGGAACCAACTCGTAGTCCAGACAGCGGAAAAAGGCCATCAGAGCCGCGTGAGTGCAGCACTGAACGGACATCCCCGGGTAAGCATATCGGCCATAGTCGCTGCACACACCTACTATCCGACCTACGGATGGAGTTTAGAAAATTACTACACCAATAGAAGTTTTAGAAAATTCTACATATTTTTGTTTGTACAAATAAATAGTCTATTATTGATAGAACTTTTCTCGGAACACTTACCTTTCCCCGATTTCAGTAAAGGCAAAAAGTGGCTGATGACTAGCAGTCGACCGATCAAATTTTTTTCCAAAGCACTTCGACAGCGTCGAGATGACAATCGGATGAAACTTCCGACTGGTCCGCCAGCCCCTATCTCCACCAAGCAGTATAGCCCTAAAAAAATAACGCCTATAGTAAAAATCATACTAGATTTAAGACCGACCGTCTATTCACCTTCCTTTTCCTCCGGAAGATCTTGTCTGACAGTCTCCACCGCCGTCGACAACTGCTCCGGTTCCATCCGTACTAACCGCAGTCGATTGGAGCTCGCAGACTGTAACCTTCGGGCCCCTTCCTCGTCCACTCCGCTCCATCCGGCAAAAACATAGAATCCTAGTTTGTCCAACTTCTTGGCCAGTTCTCGACCGACCGGACACCGGCAATCGGTGATCAAGACGGCCCGAGGGCCCACCCGTCCCCTTTTCTTCTTATCACGCCAAACTGTATACCTCAGGATAAGGGATATCACCGAAATCAGGACCAGACCTGGCAAGTTTTCTATCCACCATCCCAACCAGGCACCCATGTCTGTTGTGGCGGGAAGTGCCCGGACGGATGTCCGGCCGTTAGCTGATACGCGTCACCGCCTGCGCCGACTCACGAGGCCCAGTCTTGGTCCACCTCTTCCGCCTTGGATTTTGGCCACTGACGGACAACTGTGACTAAAATGTAGTGGAAAAAAATTCGTAATTTTTAATGAGATTATGTGTAAAATAAGATAGACCCTATATGTCCTGAAAAATAAAAAACCCTAATGGAGAGTTAAAAAGAATGGTTGATGAAATTTGTATGCTCTCCAAATATTCTTATTGGAACAATATGGAACATTTCGGAATAAATAGAAATTGGGGAGAACCTGCGGTATGTAAAATGTGAAAATTTGCACTAGGTGCATATTAAAATATTCATAGATGATTAATTATCGCTTTGTATTAATGTTGCCCACCAAATGTTAGGAAACAATTTTTCCTGTGAATGAGGTCTATTCTCCATTCACAGAAGAACAGACACACCTCCTATCTATGGAGAATGGGGTCTGCTCCCTATTACCCATAGACAGGATATTATTTTATTCACGTGTCGTAAAAGAATAGTCTATATTCTTTTTCCACTAGTTATCTGCCACACTTCTGGAAGGATCCTTTATCTCTTTCCTTATACTTTCCTATATTTTTTTCACTTTATCCTTCATTTTTCAAAAGATTAATTCTTTTAATAAATAGTTTTCGACTGAATTCATCACAAGTATTGATCAAGAAGTGTCTTTTGATCATGAAATGATTGCTGCCATATATAATACAGTGCTCCCCGGATATAACGCTGTCGTTTATACCACGGATTCGGATATACCGCGGGTCTTTTCTATTCCCCATTCTTTTGAAAGAGATTCTGAGAAAAATATAGTATAACACATAATTGACGTCCATTCGCTTTGCTAACTTCTTATCGCCATGTTTAAATAATAATAGAACTAAAATTAACAAAACTTCCAGAACTATTATTATTATTAATGATAAAATAATAGAAATTTGAATTCATGTTAATAATTCTGATGGTAATTTATATAAACTTCAAAATATCTTTGAAAAAAAAATTAAGAATTTTCAAATAGCAACTTCAAAACATTTTCGATTGGCAACACGAGTATTTAAAGCAAACGAAAGGTTATTTGTAGTGGAGTCCCTGTGAGTAAGGGGTTATAATGTAGCGAGGGAGTTCCCCTGTGGGTAAGGGATTAGATTGGCAACCCGAGTATTTAAAGCAAACGAAAGGTTATTTGTAATGTAATCCCCCTGTGGGTGACGCTGCGCGTGTCGTCTGTTAACACGCGCGGTCCATCTGACCCGCGTGTCGTAAAGGCAACTAAAGGGATCACCTCGTACCATTCAGTGGTTATCGCGTCCGTCACTGTGGCCTCACTCGCGGGTACGGAACCAGGACTGCTGGTGGTGCCCAAAACTGTCACTAGGGTCTGAGATGGGACCCCAGACGGACACCGGACCGCCCGGCCGGCACGCCCGCCTCGAACCATATTTTCCTCCCAGCCTCGTATTCGGAGGAAAAAGCCCCATCTAGTAGAACCTCCATATTACTGGCGTGAGAAAAAAATTGTAGTGGAGTTCGCATCTGACCATTTGTTTTTTGGTGGTTGTTTCATGACTTTAGCGAGTTTTACAAACATAATTATTGTTTTAATAACATTAAAAGACTAATGATTCTTTACTGGTCTATGATTTACTGAAGTAGAGAATAAGAGAAGCCGTGGTTACAGCGCGGTTATCTTATAACGCGGGTCGGATCACCACCCCGCAAACCCTCATTATAACCGTGGAGAACTGTATATCCTTTGTGAGATTCAGTAGAATAACTGAATTACCTAACCAACTAATTTATTTTTATGAAGCAGAATGATTCAGTAATTTTTCTTCCATATTTAACAAATGAAATCTGAATAAATGTATAAATATATTATACATTGGCAAACGCAATTCAGATTATTCATCAATATTCGATCACTTATATGATATTTAAAATTATAGGAAGATAAAATATACTGCATTAATACAATACTGATATTTATAAAAAATTGATAAAGTTTTGTACATTGGCAAACGCAATTCAGATTATTCATCAATGTTCGATCACTTATATGATATTTACAATTATAAGAAGATAAAATATACTGCATTAATACAATACTGATATTTATAAAAAATTGATAAAGTTATATTATGTTATAACTTGCAACTTATGTTATTATAACTTACAATAATAAATAAATAAAAATTTGAATAATAAATTATATATACTAGAAATAATTTTATATACTCTGATTTTCAAAAACGGAATCTTTGTTTTTATTCTCAATAATTTTGAGGAAATAATTAGCTAATAAAAATTTAAATATATAACTGTGTTCTAGGTGCATCAACGAATGGAGGAATGCGTAGCAACATTAAATATCCTTGAAGATGTGAATAATGGAATTCAAATAAAGAATTTAATTAAGTCGAATTGTTTCCTTGGAAACTTTTGTGGATTATTTGATATGTCTAGAACCTGCATAGCCGGTCATTCGTTTGGAGGAGCAACTGTACTTAAAACTTTATCAGTAGAAAAAAGATTCAAGTATGCCAATCTACAATATAAATATATATTACAATAATACATATTTATAATGTAGACCTATTTCTTATGCTATTCACTTTTAAATCAAATACACTTGGTCGTCGACTTTCGACTTATGGGACTAACCACCCCAAAAAAATTATAAATTATAAATAAATTAATAATAAATCAGACAACTGCGTGTACGATAACTATGGGAGCATCTGGCAACACACGCCTATCACACATGGAAGCTTGTCGTAAGTCGACAACCAAGTATATTATGAATATGTATATACAATAGATCTCGTATAACACTGATTTATATAACACTAGAAATTCCCCGCTCATATAAATGAGCGGAAATATACTGTTGTGAGCAAATCTTATAATACTTTATATAACAGCATATTGTATAATAATAGCTTATCTTGCAAATTTATTTACTATATATTTTATTAAGCATTAGTTCAAGTGTGTAGTAATTGCACAGGGGCCCGTGGAGGCTGCACCCCAAGGGCGCCGTGCCCACTCTACGCCCGCGGGGGCACACCCCCCGTGGGCCCACAGCCCGTAAGGATATGAAACCCCCACGGGGGCCCGTGGGGTGGGGCTGCACCCACCAGGAATCAAGAGGCCCTCGTCGGGTGGGGACCCACCCCCAACGGGCCCAGTTTCATCTCCCCGGTGGGCTGTACCCTGGGCTGTACCCAGTTTCATCTCTCCACAGGCACCGGGTCCCCGTGGGGTGGGGCTGCACCCCGTGAAGGGGGTCGTTTACAGCATGATGAATGGTTATAATTTCTCTGTGTGTACGCCCGCGGGGGCACACCCCAATGAGAATCAGGCCCGTGAGACCCAGTTTCATCTCCCCGGTGGGCTGTACCCAGTTTCATCTCCCCACGGGCACCGGTGTCCCCGTGGGGTGGGGCTGCATCCCCGTGAAGGGAGTAGTTTACAGCATGATAAATGGTTATAATTTCTTTGTGTGATAAAATATAAGCAAATTTCATTTGAGATATGTAATATATCACCATCGTAATTATGGATGTAGAACAGGCTTAACTGCAAATTCAACATTAGAATTTTGTTAGGTAATGCTTATATCATTAAAAATAATCTAATATTGATCATTTTCACAGTTTTTTTCTCCACAAAAATTTCGCGGGAAATTTCGACCTAAAATTTTGTTTCGGAAGTTTTAATTTCAGTCTAGAATCGGTAGAAAGCTCGCATCGAAAAAAAAAGAAAAAAGTGTATAGCCTATATAACATTCACTTAATAATTATATCATCCTTACCACTAAAACGAGAACATTTTTTTTCTTTAACATTATCGACTTCATTTTTTGAACTTTTTTAAAGTTTGTGTATCTTCTGCTCTCTTAACAAAATCTGTAATCTAATCTGAACTTCATTTTCTGAACTTTTTTAAAGTTTGTGTATCTTCTGCTCTCTTAACAAAATCTGTAATCTAATCTGCTACAACCCGGTAGAAAAAATCATTCCTTAACATATTTCCAAAAATATTTATGAATAAAAAGTTTTTCTTCTCTTTCTCATTTCTCTATTGAAGAATAAAAACTTACTTTTTATCCAAGGACTGAATGTTTGGATGGTTTTACAAAAACGAAAATGTTTTGTTGTAGGAGAGTAAACATAATTTTCTAAATGTGTTAAGTAAAAACTGTGTTATAGAAGTACTATGTTACATGAGGATTTCCACAATTTTCAAATTATGTTAGAGTGAAATCATGTAATAAGAAACAGTGTTATAGGAATGATACATGTATTCGCAGCAGCTTCCATCAATAATTTTGCAATAATAATGGCCAATCAACTAACTTAGATAGCCGAGTTGTAGCCAGGAAGGAAGCATGTTGTATTTCCACCATCAAATATTCATATTTAATTTTTGATCTCATACCCTAAATTTTTTAGGTGTCCATCCTAGATCCATTCAACTCCATCCTACATGCATGGAAGCATGGAATTCAAAGATTCCATGTTTCTAAAAAATTTTTCATGTCCAGGCATTGATTTACCTACTGTAAAATCATACTGGCTCTACAACTGATGTGGATAGTTTATAATTGGATCTGGAATGGATATCATTATATAATAGTTAGCCAATGATTGGGAAGTGGCATTAAAAAAATAACAAATTATTTTTGCTAAAAATTTGGTTAAATTAATTTGAATTAAGCAGATAACAGATACTTTTGGCATCAAACCACCACAGAATGTCCAACATCTAAGGTGGATCAATTGGAAGGTTGAAGGATGGCATTCAATAAGCTTAACTGGCTCCGGACTCTACTTGAAAAATGATACCAATGATACAATTGAACCTGAATCCTTCAAGGTAGAAAATGACTATCATGCAGCCAACTCTAGAAACTTGGACACCATAAAGTAACTTAAGCATTTCATCTTTATTTTACATTGTGTATTCTTTAGTTTTACCCAAAAAATACAAAATTTCCTAATTTTAAAGAATAAACAGCATTTATTCAACATTACTGTATGCTACTACTTTTCTAAAGACTATTGAATATTTTGAGTTCTGTATTGAAATTTCATGTTTGTAAATACAAATATTCATTACTAGAATATTAATAACTAGAGAATTGCATGTAATTTGATCGGTTTAAATAAAAACTTATTGAGACAATCAAAAGTATTCATATATAAATAATTTTTAACTTGCTTTGTCCAATTCAGACGACTTGTGAAATTACTAACTTATCAGAAATTGATTTTATCTTTCCGCTCAAGACATTTTTGGTTGACTTCAGATTACCTATGTTTATCATGCAGCACATGCTATAGTATAAAAAAATAAAATTTACATTATACTGTTATTATTTTACAAAATATTATTAATTCAATAATTTTTTTCTTTCTTTTTTTATGAGGTCTCTATATATTTTATATCTGTACCCAATAAAATTAATGCTGATTTTAGAACGAAGCAGAAAGGATTAAATATATCATAAATTTTAAAAATACATAGGAAATTATGCATGCAATATGATTTGATACTAATTAACAAATTCTAATACAGTGGATTCCGCTTAATTGGGACACGTCGGGCCAAGTTATTTTGTCCCAATTACGCAGATGTCCCAATTAAACGAAGTAATAATAAATTTAAAAATAAAATATGTAATTCGTAGATAAATAAATAATAGGTAAAAAATAATAATTAGGTACGTATTTTAATGATTTATTAAAACAAGTACCTAATTATTAGTTTTTTTACCACTCTCCATCTTCAATACTGGGCCGCTGATATTCACGCCTCGCCCGCTAACTATAGAAATCCATTGTGCTGATATTCACGCCTCACCCGCTAACTATAGAAATCCATTGATCTAAGCTGATATTCATGCCTCACCCGCTAACTATAGAAATCCATTGATCTAATACTTCTTCGACTTCTGAATTTTCCATCACGCTTTCTTTTGGATGTTCCCGGAATTTCTTTCTATAATGCATCACGCTTTCTTTTCGATGTTCCTGGAATTTCTTTCTCTAATGCCCACTCCTTGATTTTTCTTATGGACAGTTCCTGGAATTTCTTTCTGTTATGCCCACTTCTTGCACAGTTGCTTTGATCTTCTGGAATTTCTTTCTGTAATGCCCACTCCTCACACAGTTGATTTTCTTGTTAGAATTTCTTTCTGTAATGCCCACTTCTCACGTAGTTGATTTTCTTGTGACTTCTGGATCCTTTCCATCACGCTTTCTTTTGGATGTTCCCGGAATAGATCCTTTCCATCACGTTTTCTTTTGGATGTTCCTGGAATTTCTTTCTCTTTTCCATCACGCTTTCTTTTGGATGTTCCCAGAATTTCTTTCTGTAATTCATCACACTTTCTTTTGAATGTTCCTGGAATTTTTTTCTGTAATGCCCATCCTCACGCAGTTGATTTTATTGTTGTAGGAGACGCGCTATGGTAGATTTTGCTTTCTTTTCGATGTTTCTGGAATTTCTTTCTGTAATGCCCACTCCTTGCTAATTATAGAAAATCATTGATCTAATGCTTCTTCGACTTCTGGATCCTTTCCATCACGGCTTTCTTATCGATGTTCGACTTCTGGATCCTTTCCATCACGCTTTCTTTTGGATGTTCCCGGAATTCTAGATCCTTTCCATCACGTTTTCTTTTGGATGTTCCTGGAATTTCTTTCTCTTTTCCATCACGCTTTCTTTTGGATGTTCCCAGAATTTCTTTCTGTAATTCATCACACTTTCTTTTGAATGTTCCTGGAATTTTTTTCTGTAATGCCCATCCTCACGCAGTTGATTTTATTGTTGTAGGAGACGCGCTATGGTAGATTTATTTTCTTTTGGATGTTCCTGGAATTTCTTTCTGTAATGCCCACTCCTTACGCAGTTGATTAGGAATTTCTTTCTGTAATGCCCACTCCTTATGCAGTTGATTTTCTTTTAATTTCTTTCTGTAATGCCCACTCCTTACGCAGTTGATTTTCTTTTTAAGACGCATCTATGGTAGATTTTGGTTTATTTCAGCGAATCTACCATGGCCTAGAATTACTTTCTGTAATGCCCACTCCTCACACAGTTGATTTTCTTGTTGTAGGAAAACGTGCTATGGTAAATTTTAGTACAACAGTTATATCAGGAGTCTACTATGGCACGCTATGGTAGATTTTGGTTTATTAAATTGATTTTCTTTTTGTAGGAGACGCGTCTATGGTAGGTTTTGGTTTATTTCAGCTAGTCTATCATGGCTTGTATTAAATGGCTGGCTTTTAATTCTATTCAGCCAAGCAATTTTATTTAAGTGTAAAATCCTTTCTTGACATCTTGGCAAAGATTAGTGTATGTATGTGTAGCCATACTTTCAAAAAATCCCTAAAATATATCAAAAATTGAAAAATTCCTTTTCTGCTACTGTCCGAATTAAGTGAAAAGTTGTCCCAATTAAGCATTTAAATTTTGTATTTGTTTATTAGTTTGGTTTTCGTTCTTTGAGATTTGTCCCAATTACGCGGCTGTCCCAATTAAGCGGAATCCACTGTATATTGTATAATTAATGGAAATATTTTTTCAATATCATTTAATTGAATTACAGAAGTTTCCCATTTTACACAAATCTGACTTATGTAAATTTGACACAAAAAAGTTTTGGTATGCAAAATATTTTAAAAATCATTTTTTAAATTTCTGAAAGTGCAATACTGCAACAATGGTTACGATATTACAGATAATAAGATTTAATAACATTTATCAATAGCATTATTATTGATAGTTAGTTTTTAATAGCAAAGTTATATGTCATGAAAATTGAACATGTATTATGATGTAATTATCATATTTCCTAGTTTGTAGATATGTTTTTGATTTCACTATAATAATTAAATAATAATTTATATAGATAAGTCTGACTTATATAAAATTTGATTTGCACAAATGTAAGTTTTACTTAAATCAGGGAGCTTCTGATATTCAATATTTGCAGAGTTTCAATACAATAGGTCCTCAATGTTAAGTTCCTGAAAATTTCAACATTAATCAAAATGTCATTAACTGAAACCAGAGAACCAATATAAGGTTATGTTTCTAGAGTATTTTTTTCTGCTATTAGAATTTATACTATTTAATAAACTTCTTCATCTAGTCATTATTATATTAATTATGAATGGAATGGAATGTATGAAAAGCATGATTTAAGTATTAATTTTTATTGGAAAATGTTATAAAGCCTTAAACTTTTACATACTAACCAAACCTCAAGGGAACTTAATACTTAAAAATCCGTTAAAAATCAAGGGATTAAAATATGGCTGATTAGTATAGGATTTGGGTTATAAAGCCATTATATCTTAGAATTTACAGGAAAGAAAATTATTTTCTAATAAAAGATATCTTAGAATTCACAAATATGTCCATGATTAGCTTTTCTTAACAACAGTTCTCAATCATTTGTTAATAATGGTGTCATTCCTATCACATATCATATCTCTACTATACCCAACAAAGCCAGTATAGTAGAGGAAGGGGATAGACAAGCTGGACTCAAATAATTTTTCCAAGATGGGATTTGATTCCTGGTTCTCTGGACGAAAAGTCAAAGCATTTAATATGCAGTGAATCTGACCGACTGGTATGAATATGGCTTCATACAGTTATTAGATAATACTGTGTAACCTATATAAATTAACACTTATATAAAATGTGGCTACCTGGTTTTCTACAACTACACTATAAATTTTCAACACATTTTCTGTTCTTATGCAAGAAACATATGAAAATAGAATTTTATTCCATTCTACTGCCTTAAAAAGTTTAATTTTTTAATTAATTTAGATTTTGTTTGAGAAGTAATATTGAAACAACATTAAGTAAGGACCTACTGTATTTTAAATTTTTTCTGTATACGTACACGCACGCGCGTACACGCACGCGCATGCACGCACGCACACGCACACACAACGGGATAAAATTTTTTTAGCAAAGAACTAAGCACTATACAGAATCTTAGTTTATCTCTTTGCTATTATTAGTTGCAGAATGTCTACAGCTTTAGTAAAATTTTTTTATTTTACCTTTTCTTTATCTGATTCTATTTGCTTTGTTATTCTAGTAATAACTGCACCTTTATTTCTTATTTTCAAACACTGGAAAATATATTTTTTTATTAAAATTTCATTTTTAAATTAATAAATAATGAGCATATTATATATTGATGAAATTAAATTATAGTAGAAAATACTGAAAGCATCTATTTTATGTATTTTTTTCTTTAAATTCTAATTTATCATTTTTATTGAAAATTAAAAATATTGCATTATTAATTATATCTTTACAATTTCTTTCATTTCTTCTTCTAGATTGGAAACTTTAGCTGTGGCCTCTTGAAGACATTTTTCAAGGGGTGAATTCAGATTTTTCAAAGATTTTAATTTATGACACAATTGATCTTTTTCTTCCTTTTTAACTGTATACACTTTACGGACATCATCGTATTCCTAAATATAAAGAAAAATTAAAACTTTATTGATAAAAACGGGTCCATTTTTTTCATTTCAACTTACCACCCAAGCTTTCTTTTGTTTCAAAACTGCTATCTCTTCTAAGTGGCGTTGTCTTTCTTCAAAATTTTCTCGTTCTTTTTCTATGTGAATTAATGTTTGTTTCTCTTTCTCCAAGCGGCTCACGCTGTTTTTTGTGGAATTTTCCAACTCACGAATTTCTGATCTTAGGTCTTTTAATTTTTTATGATTTTTAACCATTTCAGAAGTACTAGCCAAACATTTCTCAAGCAACAATTATTTCCGCTGGGAATCCACGGCCAGGAATCAACCAACTTACGATTAATATATAGAAGTTAAATAATCCGTTTAATTCTTTACTAGACCATTAAGAATCCATTATTATCTCAATCCCTTTACAATAACTTAATATCATAAACACTGTACTTTCATAATGTTTGAAAAATATAATATACAATATTTAATAATTATATTGAAACTTTTTGTATTGAAAAAGTTTCTAATTCTTGAACTAGAAATCATTAATTATTTAAAGACAATAAATTGAATTTTTGTATATATGCATTTGTAATGTAGTCAGGTTTTAATTATAAACAATAATTTCCCAATAAATATCAATTTAAATGAAATAAATTTTAATAAAATTTTTACATACTTTTATATTATGATATAACTGCTATATGTTAAAATCAGTTACGATTAATATATAGAAGTTAAATAATCCGTTTAATTCTTAACTAGACCATTAAGAATCCATTATTAACTCAATCCCTTTACAATAACTTAATATCATAAACACTGTACTTTCATAATGTTTGAAAAAAATACTGCTGTCGTTAAGTCTGCAGTTCCTATATATCTGATATTGTCTTCCATTGTTTGCATGCATAAGTTCGACTCCCACTTGTCGGTTCTTTTAGAAATTTTGTATTTGAATTCTTCGCAGAGAAAATCAATTGAGAAAATTTGATTTTCATTCGAAATCCGATTGCATATATTGTATCAATTCCTGAAGTATAAATGTAATTCAGGGAATAAATCTATTGAGAAAATTTGATTTTCGTTCGAAATCCGATTGCATATATTGTATCAATTCCTGAAGTATAAATGTAATTCAGGGAATTGTGCTTATAGTTTCAAAGCAAAAGTAGCGTACGCACGAAGCATATATAAATCGTTGCTTCGCATATAAAAAACAAAAAGTTGATAATCTAAGCAACATTTCATTGGTGATGTAGCAATGCAATAATGACAATTTAATCGCATCAATCAAAAAATTCAAAACTTCGGTGACGTAACAATGATGATATTTTTTTTCAAATACTCAAAGACCTACATTGTTACGTTATATACGAATTTGCTAATTTATCTGAAGATATTTTCGGATGCTTTGACAAAGAACCTATGGTCAAAATGAATCTCTTAAGATAGTATCTTTAAAAAGAACAAGAAAATTATTAGTTTAAAATCGATTAATATTAATTTAATTTCTATTATTATTTTAAATTCTTTTATAGATAATATTTATAAAATATTATAATACATTCATATTTATCTTAGAAAATAATTAGAATTGAACATTTTATTATTACTAGTTATGTTTTGAAATCATATCCGCCATCTTAACTTTTTCAATAGCGAAACTTAAAATGTATAACTGGATCTAAGAAGTGTAAGCAGTTAATAAAATTTTCAATTTATTTTTAAATATATTCCGAATAAAGATTTCGGAATTAAAGAAAATACAGTATAACAAATTTCTATATATAAATTTGAGAAAATAATCGCTAAAACTAGATATATTTTTAATACAATTCTGTTCTAGAGAAAATTTCCATAAAATCTTTACCCATTTCAAAATTACGAATCAGTTTACAGTTTACAATATTGTAAATAAATGTTTAAACAGTAATTTTATAGCTATTAAATTGTTAAGTTCAAATCAATGCTGAAAATATTTTAACCAATAACGTTTTATTATCCTATCTACAACTGAAAATTCTCAAGTGGAGTGATTGTTCTGCGTTAACTCGTAAAATTGTCGTTGTATCTCATAAAAGTTGTGTTCTCTGAGAAAATCCTTTCTGTACTGATCTGAGATGATATCTTGACGACATAAGATTGGATATATATATATATTTTTTTTTTATTTGGTGGGTTAGGCACTGAATTTTGGACATCTTTGGGTCATTGGGATTCATATCCAGTTTAATTTTTTAAACATTATTTAGATCTGCAATAACTAAAAAAAAAAATTAACTAACGACGATAAAAGTACTAAAATATTAAGAAGTATAAAATTTTGTAAAAAAATTTCTTAATTTCATTTTTTATATTTTAAATTTAATTATTGGAATAATATCAAAAATTATTTTCGACTAAACTATTTCAAAATTAATTTGAGAATAATTCGATCGAATTATAGAAATGATAACTTGACATTTTTTAAATTTACTGTAATAAAATATTCACAATGTTTTTAATCAGAAAATATGGAGTGAAATATTTTTATTAATATTTATTTAGCTTTAAAAAAATCACAAATTATTTATAAATATTCTGTAATTTCTTTTTATACTTTTTAATAATTGATTTTTATTGATGAAATTTGCATTAATAAATAATATAAAGTATAAAGCTTTTTTATTTTTTCTAGTAGGCTAACACCATGCCTAAGCGAAAACTTTCATTACACAACAGAAAATGATACAAATATAAATAAAACAATGTTCTAAGTACATATTTATGTAATACTCTTGGAAAGTATCTAGAAGAAAATACTGTTTTTCTAATTATATGAGAAATGGAAGACTATTCCATTTTAACCCACACCTTTTGGGTCATATGGAATTTGCATCTTTGAATAATATTTTAAATTGCATGATAAATATATAAACTATGGCAACCATGTTTAGATATGTTATATGGGAATGTCAATAGAAGGTAATAATACACGAGAAACCATAAAAGCTCTTTTAAAATATTTTATAAATTATAAAAACAAAATGATATCCATAATACCCCCAGTTACTCTAATGATTTATGGCAATGTCGTGTGAGATGTTTCAAAAATTATTGATCTAAACAGATAAATTTAAAAAAATATGAACAGCATAATAGTCCATTAATAGTTAATATTTTAGATAATTTTAATTTTCAATACGGTAATACTGAATTTTTCTGGAGCTGGCTTTGCTGTGGTGATTAAAATATAAACAAAGAAACGTAGAAATTTAAAAATGTTAAATGATGTTGAATGAAGAAATGCTAGTGAACTTCTTTCACATTCTGCCTAACAGAAAAATTTGCAAATCTCACTAAAATTTGTAAATCTATAAAATCGAAAAGTTTCTTTATAAATTTTTTTTTGTAAATATATTTTCCTCTTCCAAAAGATAACTTAAATACTATAATGTTAAAACTTTATATATATACAAATATTTTTTTT
>AYEL01065838.1:0-15085 GCA_000484575.1 Olivierus martensii
TGGAATAAGTAAAATCTTTATTATGGAAATTCAGCCTTCTAGATTTATATATATAATTAAATAAATAAACTAAATTTTTATTTAATCTCTCTTAAAAATCTTTATTTTTTTTCTTGAATAGTTTCCAACTATTTTTATCTGCAATTAATTCATTCGAAGACCAGAATACAAAAAAAAGAGAATTCAAACATTTGCTTTGTTATCATTCAAAGTTAAAAATAAACATTATTAAAGTTCTTTACGATATTCATAATTCTTATTACAGTATTTTAAACATAATAATGAAATTTATTATTATTTATTTTTTGAAGAAGAAATATATATTTAAATAACTAGTATACAAACTTGTCTACGACAGGGATAGATGAATCATATCTCTTCAAGCGATGCAAATACAAAATATGTTCATTAATTAATTATTGTTTTGGTTTTGGGACTTGCTAGAAATCAAGACAAAATGATAAATATAATGAAATTACTTTTAATATTTTTCAAAGTAAGAGCCTTCTGTTTCTATATATCTTATCCATTCTCTTTTTTAATTGTCAAAACATGTTTTAAAATCACCTCCTTTTAGAAATCTTTAAATTTTTCGTCATTTTCTTCTGTATGATTTCTACAGTGTCAAATTTTCTTCCTTTGAGAGATGATTTTAATTTTGGAAAAAGGAAAAAGTCATTCGGTGCAACATCTAGAGAATAGAGTGGTGAGGTTTTGGGTTTAATGCATATCCCCTATTCCCTACGAATATACATAATGCAAATGTGCCAGACGATCAAACTAAGCGCGGACGAATAAATATTTTTGTTTGATTTGTTGCCATATGTTTAGACAATATTATTATAAGATTAGGTATTTATTTAATATTTATGATATTTTTTAATCCCAGAAATTAATGAACACATCTTATATTTATGGCAGCTTCGTCACTATATCTTTTTTCTCAACAAATGATACTACTTTTCAATCTATTGATTACGAAGTGAGAGAATAGGTGCCCTTCCATAAGCCATTTACATCAACGATGGCAGACTGTTCAGAGGAGCAATTGACAGCAATGGCTCAGACAGTGGCGAATTCAGAAAAAAATGAGAGGGGCATCATAATATAAATAATCATATTGTATTGCTAATAATTTAAACTATTGTATAAATTTGTTTGTTTTTCTCCAAACGATAGGTCACCAAATATTTTCTAAGAGCTGGAACTCAGATTCAGGAAAGCCATAGTGTTTTTAAATAGTCAGTCCGGCCGAAAAAGCAATAAAATCGGACTAATTTAAAATATTCGTTAAATTTCGTTTGATCCGTTATTGCGAATTCAAAAACTATCATCAAATTCGTAACCATCAAACTCCATATACTAATATTCGTCAAAATAGAACTAATATTAAAAATCCGTTAAATTTAGGGACCGTATTTTTATGATCTTCTTTTGAGTATAAAATTTTTCAACCAGTGTATGAAGGGATAATTTTCTCCTCATGAAACACAGAAAGTCAAGAAACAACGACTTTTTAGCCATAAATTAAACATTGGCGATTTAACTTCATTCTTTTCTATCCTTTAGGATAGAATTTCAGGTTGCCATATTTTTTCCGAACCAGTTCAGTGATTCCTTTATAATATCTCCAAATTTCAGCTTTTTTGATCATAGGGATATATGAAATTCGTGCAAACATATATTCATCATATATATACATAATATGGTCGGTAAGCGTTTTATATAATATATAATTGTTTAAAATTCGATAACTGTAATAAGTTGATCATAGGGATATATGAAATTCGTGCAAACATATATTATAATATATATATACATACTATATATGGTCGGTAAGCGTTTTATATAATATATAATTGTTTAAAATTCGATAACTGTAATAATAATTACGAAAACTCTATTGATGAATATAATATATACGAGGGTCACTCTGAAAGTTTTGCAATATTAAAAAATTAGAATGTTTATTATAGATATTTTATTATAAATGTTCAAAGTAGTTTCCCCCAGCATCAATACACTTCTGTAATTGCACTTTCCACAGTTCGAATGCCTCACGCCAGCCATTTTCTGGAATGCTGTCAAAATAGTCTGTGATGGCCACATCTATCTCCTCCTTTGTGGCAAATCTGCGTCCGCACAAGTGTTTCTTTAGATTAAAATAGCCAAAAGTCACACATTGCCAAATCATGCGAGTAAGGGGGATGTTTAACCATTTTCATCTTCCAGCGTTTCAAAAACTCCAGTGTGTCATGAGCAGTGTGGGAAGAGGCATTGTCGTGATGCAGCATTAATCCCCAAATGTTAACTGAATTAAAAACTTGGGGCAGGCAAATGGTGGTGTACCACTTAGCTGTTAGTCTTCTGTTCTTCCAGCTTGATAGCTTTTACCAGACCAATACTACGAAAAAACACAGCGTACATTACTTTCTTCATTACCCGCTGTTTTCTTGTTAAGGTTGGTGTTGGCTCATCTTTATGGATCCAAATACGGCTTTCCTGGCGAGTTGGACAATCGAAAAAATGTATGTAGGTTTCATCGCCTGTTATGATCTTAGATATGATTTGGTGCCCTCCTCTGTTCAACATCTGCAGTGTTTCACGGCTGATTCTGACTCACTCCTGTTTTTGCTCGTCGGTCAATGTGTGGGGTACCCAACGTGAAACAACTTTTTTCATTTGAAGTTTATTATGTAAAATGTTATAAACTGCGGAGGCTCCGATGCCAAGTGTCTCCTCTATCTCACTGTAAGTGCACCGGTTGTCTGCTTCAATCATGGCCTTTACAGTAGCTATGTTTTCAGGGGTAACGGCAGTTCTTGGCCGTTCCTCACAAGGTTCATCGTGAAAAGATGTGCGTCCACGTTGAAAATCCTTGTACCATCTGAAAACACTCGTGTAGGATGGGGCTTCATCACCAAAAGCTAAACACAATCTTTCGTGGCAATCCTTGTCGGATAAACCAACTCGAAAATCGTAGTAAATCATCGATCAAAATGCTTCTCTAGACAGTTCCATAGTTCTACTGACACTTTCAGTGACCAAACAACTTAACTTTGAGCCTATCGCTTGAACTTCTGGCAACGAGCTTCAGTAGATTAAGCTTTCTGAAAAAAAAACCAGTGTTAATTATCTCCCTTACTCTTCTCGTATTGCAAAACTTTCAGAGTGGCCCTCGTATCAGGAGTGGGCAAACTTTTGGGAGAAAGAGCGATATTGCATCAATGAAATATATTTATGCAATATATTGCATAAATTATATTTCAGTGATGCAATACAGGGATCGCACTTCCCAGCGATCCCTATCATTCACCATCTGACCCCCCTATACGGGTGTGGGTGTAGCCCGTGGTTGGAAGTGATCCTGCCCTTTAGTAATTTATCTGATTGGAAAGGGATGTAAAACAAAATAGCAAAAAAAAAAAATAAAAAATTCAAAATCCCGCCTTCACCTAATAACTGTCTGAGGTGATAAAATTCTCTTAGAAAATTACGTAGCCAAAATAGAAAGATCCTAATGGGTGCATTTCTTGACTAAGATATTATAAAAGGTGTGACATGTTAAAATTAAGCCAATTTTCTTAGTAGATCAGCTTTCATTAGCCGTTGTATGAATCATGGGTTTGAATAATGCCAGCAGTCCGAAAAAGTGAAACGCCATTTTCAGAGAAGCTCGATAGATCGAAAATCTTTTAAATTATATATTAAAATTATAATTTAATCATTTTAAATTTGAAACAACAATTAAAAACATATCTATTTAGGTTAGGTTAGTTTTATTACGCCACCATATCCTCATGGGATATTCTGTATCTGGCGGCGGCCATTTATAGCTCCCATCACAGGCTGGCCAGCACCCATGATGGGGTCAACCGGATGGTTGAAGGATGTATTTTTCATTGTTTATAGCTTATTGCAATCTGATTACTGCTTTTTGTTCTTAAAACTTTTTATTTTCTAATTTTACGAATTTTTTCACGAATGATTTATGAATACAAATCGATATTAGCAAAAAAAAATGTCTATAATTATTGTAATACAATAATAATAATACATGTTACAAAATAAAATAAAAAAGTGTTCTGTATGTATTTTTTTTATTCACTGTCGTGTTTCACCTATCCTCGTTATTTACTTGTTAAAATGACCTCGTTTAACGCTCTTTCGTTTAGCGCTTTGTTCGTGACTCTAGAGCAATCTTTCAAAAGGCCGACGCAAAAAAGGAGTAAATAAAATTTCCTAAATGGAGATCGAACAGAATTTCATGTCCATCTCTTGCCCTGAGAACTAAACAGATACGGTATCATTTTGATTAGGTTTCTGTTGCATTTCAGGTTTTCTCAAAGTATACAATTAATTGAAACTTTAACCAAACTTATAATATTCAGTGAGATTTTACGTATATCACACAATATATTAACATACATCACAATCCTCAGCTGCAAACTGATCGAATGTGGTAAGTAGTGATACTGTTACTTTATGGAAACTAATTTATCGTGGAAAACAGAAACAGTTTGTGTTTACACTGAGAAATATTTATTTTCAGAGCCCAATATTTGACTACAATGTCATACTAAGGTAAGCTACCTTAGATTTCCTTCACCTGAAGATGACTTTGTTTTCAAATCCTGGGTTGTGAAAATAAATATTTTTCTCTGCAAACATAAACTGTTTTCTGTTATCTATGATCAAATATGCTCGATTTACAAGAACAAGAGCTAAAATTAGCTAGTTAGGTGTTATCTGATTCTGATATCCCGCGTATTTCTACTGGCGTGTAATATTATAACACAATGTAATTTTAGACAGCGATAAATAGGACAAGTATCTAAAAGATACATTGTGAATAGTACGTTTATTTCCCATTGTGGCTATTACTGGGTTCTAGAAGCCGATTTTCTCGATTTCCCGACAAACTTTTCTCGGGATTCGGGAACTGGAAAACGAAAAAAATTCCCGGGAACGGGCGGGAAGGAATTCTAGCCCGAAAACACTACTTGGAACGTATCCTCCGCGTTAAATGGGGTCTTACTGTAATCGAAATGTTATGAAAACACTGGTAAAAGTTGATTATAATAATAACAATAAAAAGACATAAATTAAATGACAAAATTTATTACACTCGATTCTCGCTATTCGCGGTAGTTACGTTCTGTAAATTCTTCGCGAATACTATGAACCATTGTGCCTATGGCAAATATAGAGCTAATACATTGTCTTTCTGAACTGTGTATTGAAAAACTGCGTCCTTGTCCTTGCTGCGTCGTCTTGTCTGCGTCTTTTTGCCTCAAATCTAAAATTTCGGCGTAAGGAGCAAATGCGCAGGGAGTTAGGCGCCTAAATTTGAGACTGCATTCAAGCATAGTGTCACATTCTTCTATCGGACCTGCGGACGATATGAACAGGCTTTTGGCCTACCTGCGGTCTGTGTAAGCAAGGATAGGTAAAGAGAAATTTTATGAGATTTTATATAAATTTTTATTAATGAGATTACATTTTGGTAACAGTATTTTCGCCGCTCAACGGGACTCTGCGAATAAGCGCGAAAGCTCCGCGAATATCTATTTTGTGGTTACAAATAAATTTTCGTGAATAATCCGCGAATAACGAGAATTGACTGCATTTTGCATTCGTTTTATAAATAATAAAAATCTAGAACTTATGAATTGCAGAATAAACAAACTCTCTTTGAAGAGAAAATAAATGAAGGAATTCTAATTGAGAAGTTTAGGCGAAACCACATGAAAATTGATAATTAGTATTATCATAAAAATCTTCCTCTAAAATAACTTAAAATTTATATTTTAACATATTTTGATTGTTCATTTTTATTATGAACTTGTAAATATGCCTAGAGTTTCTATTACAGTATAAGAATTGATTTTGTCAATAAACAATTGATTATACTCATAATTGGAAAATATTCCTTTTTATTGATATATTGTTATTAATATAGTAATAATGATTATTTTTTAAAAACTTTCCTGCTTGAAATAAGGTTCTCACATTCCATATTCCTATATTTTGTATTGAAATTTTTCCAGTAGTAGATTCCACTCTCATGTAACAGTAATCCATGTATCAGCATGAAACCATTGGACAGATGGATTGCATGTCTGTTGTGGATGGTTTTTGCTCATTTTTATTCCATTTATTCATAACTAATTATAGGCAACCTGTACCAGGGAGTTTAATGTGGTGATTCCCCTGTTTTCTTCCACATCGCAGTTTTGGAATCATTAAAGCTATGTTGACCATGACAGCAGTTATCTGAACTTAATCCCTTTCAAACTTGAAGGCATCTTCTACCTTAAGCTGGTAGCAGGCAGAACTGCTACCAGTACTGGCCTAACATAGTAGAGTGATTCTTTTAAATAGTAGCACTTACTCGCCATTATCCCAGATCCGACATAGAATGAGAATGGTATTTAGACAGTTAATTTTACCAGAGTTAACTTACCATGATCTGACAGAACTGAGAAAAATAATATAGATGACAAAATTATAAAAATATTAATTAAAAGATTTATATTATGCAACAGTATATAATCTTATAATATTTGTAAACATAAATTGATATTTTCATTTTTTATAATATTTTATTGAAAAAATAAAGGTTAATATTTTATAATTTAAGACAATCTTTATTTTTTTCGAATTTCTGAAATTTTAGCACATATTTTACTCTACAACATTCCTGACTAATAATTTTTTTCATTAAAAGAAGTTAATTGCATCAGATTGCTTTATGTAATTACATCTTTTCATCGAGAAATATTAATAGTCAGAAATAAACTATAGAAACAAAATATGTTAAAATTCTAAATATTTATTTTTTACTTAATCTATAGTTTTATTTGCACTTCAGCACCTCGTCATTACATAATCATATTATCAGTAAAGTTTTCATTTCATTGAAATAGTATATTTATTTTTTATAGTCTAAGTTTAGATTATTAAAAAAATTCTCAGTTAAATATAAAGTATTTTAATGATCCAACGAATAATGGAACATTTTCATAGAAAAAATTATATGTAGAGGTTTTTACTACTACTTAAAATTTCGCCAAAAACATGCCAAAGTTTACTCCAAAAATTTTTTCAATGTAATTACTTTTATTGAAGAACTCTTTAATTAAACATGTGGCCATCTACTTTATATGTGCATATTTAATCAATTTATGTGAAATTCTCTTCATTATTTTAAGAAAAACATTAAAAAAATACTAAATCTCTTTCTTCAAACTTCTACCATTTATTTTATACATTTAAAGCAGTGTTGTGAACTTTATCATAATTATTCATAATATAATTGTCGATTAATTCGAGAAAAGTATCAGAATATTTGACATAATATATAAATATTTATTTTAATTCTTATTAAAGAATTAATTACTAACTTGTTTACGTCACTGCGATTAATTAAAAAGTAACTCTTTTAAGTTTATTGCTGACATTCTTTGTAATTTATGAAGACAGTTTAAGATTTTTAAATCCTTGATTAATGAATAGTAAAGTAAATTCTCTATTATGCCATTCGTTAATCAAAATCACAGGAAAAATTATTTGTTGTTATATTCTTACAGTATAACGATGATTTACTTAAAAATTTGTACTGCATTTAGTATATTTAAAGTATAACAGTTTTAATTTTATGAAGTAGTGAACTTTATTTGTTTTTATGTTATAAATGTTGAGTGATTGAATATAATTTATTCCGAGCTATTTACATTATTCATTTTAATAAATAAATTCGATAAAGTAGATATAACAATAAATAATGCTAACTTCATATAGTGTTCGATTCAATATTTCTGAATACTGAACGTTAAATTATTAAATAAAAACAAATACTATATTATTAAATAATAAATAAGTTAACATGATTATTAATGTGTTTGTACAAATGCAGTAGTTAATATTTAGTAGTAATAACTGGAATATGAAATTATTACAGAACAAAAATATCGATTTTTAATTCTACTGTATACCATAACGATAACTTTGGAAGAAAACTGGTATAGTTTAAGTTTGGACCAGCAGATTTATTTTCACTAATAACTAATATTATGTTTGAAAAACTCAAATAATGCAAATATGCATGCAGAAAAAAATCATAGAATAATTATTTATCAGCATTTCAAGATAGTATCCAAGATGGCGACAATTACACCAAAAATTGCTCGTTTATATTCGGAACTTTTCATTAAAATCTGTGAAATAAGAAACTTTTAATTGGTTCAGTTGTGAAATATATTACAATATGCTGTAAATATAGTTATTCAGTACTTTTTGAGACAAAATAACAGCAATATCTGATTTACGAACAAACCAATTTACGAATAAAATTTGCGTAACAATTATGTTCGTAACTA
Source organism: Olivierus martensii (assembly GCA_000484575.1). NCBI lineage: Eukaryota > Metazoa > Arthropoda > Arachnida > Scorpiones > Buthidae > Olivierus > Olivierus martensii. The sequence goes on from AYEL01065838.1 coordinate 8,382, forward strand.
GAAGAGCGCTTGAATTTTGGTTAAAAATATAACTTCAGGATTTATCGCAAGACAGTTGAAAGTTTTTGCATTTTAGAATATTCAGCATTGCAATTTGTTTTTAGGAATTATTCCGACATGACAATATAGGATTAGACAATATAAAAATTAAAATCCCTAAAAAATTTTGATTTCGTCTTTAATCCTTAGTTATTTTACTAAAGCATTAAATTTTAAAATATTTAACTGTAAAAATTAGGCAGAGAGTAGAAAAATATAAAAGTTACAAACAATTAAAAATTTAAAGAAGAAAATATTGCCTCACTTTTAATAGATATAATATAGGCGTAATAATGCAATATTAGGAGAGGCCATGGAAAATGGTTGAACTTGTCCTTTGTATTAAAATATTTAATTCGAAACTCCTTTGATAGCTACAAGTATAGAAATTATATGACATGCTGATTGTAAAAATTGTTAAAGAGTGAATTATTATAACTGATATTAAATTAATTAATAAATATGTGTGTAGTTATTTATTTTCTGAAAATATTTACTATTATATACATCAATTTGATATCAGAAATAGTCCATTTTTATATATATCTAGATTTCGTACAAACAAATACAAAAACTCATTTTTTATACGAAATGCTATCAATTACAATAATTATGTTGTGTCGAGCTAATGCTGTCCTCTTTATTTTGTATTTATGAATATTGCCTTGCTGTTTAATATATTATTATTTTGTTATATTACAGTTCTGATTTCTTGTATATATATATATATTGGAAGGATCTTGTTGTACTACTTGTACGTTTGTACGCTTAGAGTGTAAATAAATAAGTAAACAGTTCATTATAAGTTAATTTTTAAATTGGTGAATTTTCTTATTACTCGCAAATAATGCTTACTTCTTAAATCGCCTTTTTTCATATATTTTTACAATTGATGAGATTGAATATTTTTATATATTTTTTAAAATTTTCCTGACTTTCAAAGTTTTTCTCACAGTATATTTTGATTTTCTCTTATAGTTGTAAATTTTTTTAAAAGATGAAAAATTATAATCAGTTAATCCTTAATTAATGAATCAGATAAGTATAATTATAGAAATTCATACTAATATACATATTCCGAATTTAAATGCTTATCCTCATTCTATTGTATAGAATTCTATATTCTATTGAAGTTCGATATGCATATAAAGTTCTATACAGATAAATCAATATCAAATAGATAAATGAAAAATTCAAACATAAATCTATATATATATAAAATACAATGTTTGTCTGTCTCTTCCTGAAAGGTTCTCGGCACTCACTGTACTGTGCAGAAAGAGACTTCTCATAATCCCTCAGGTAACATATGCTACGCCTGGTCGAGATAGCCTAGAGATAAGAATTTTGGGATGACAACGAAAATATATATATTTAAATCCTTGTTCGAATTCCAAATGCGTACTGTGCAGAGAGAGACTTCTCATAATCCCTCGGGTAACATATAAGTATGCTACGCCTGGTCGAGATAGCCTAGGGGTAAGAATTTTGGGATGACAACGAAAATATATATATTTAAATCCTTGTTCGAATTCCAAATGATGTCATAGTCGCACTGGTATAACGTTAATGTGACGTAACAATGGATGACTGTCGCAAAACACTGTATGTAACAATGGCGTCATCATGATGTAATGTCATCAGATATATGATGGTCAAATCAATGTTGAAACTGTATACAAAAGCCAATGAATTCTAAATGATACAAGTTGGGCGGATAGCAGTCTTTAGAGCGTTCCCTTTACATTTTAGAGGATCAGGTTTCAAATCTTAGTCCAATATGTCCAATTTTTCAGGAGATGTCCAGTCTGGCTCGTAGAACCCCACTCTTTAACATTCTAGTTGATCCCACTATGGGTGTTAGCCATTTTACATTTTAGAGGATCAGGTTTCAAATCTTAGTCCAATATATCCAATTTTTCAGGAGATGTCCGGTCTGGCTCGTAGAACCCCACTCTTTAACATTCTAGTTGATCCCACTATGGGTGTTAGCCATCCAGTAATGGATTCTAAAAGTGTCCGCTGACTCATTCCATTCTGAGGACTCATTCCATTCTGAGGACCATTCTGAGTCTCGGGTCTCACTCCTTGAAAACGTTTATCATGGAGTCCCGACCCGGCTGTCGATCCCCGTCCTCCATAATCTGGATGATTCCTCCTCAGGGATGAACAGTCTGTGGAAAGGCTTGTTTCGCTCATCATTTTAGTGTTCATACAGAATTGGAAGTGGCGACATCTATTACCAAAAAATCAGCTTACTCGCTAAAATCTACAAATTCACTTAAATTAATTACTATCCAAGGTGCGGCGGGTGTTATGGTGATTCCTCCTCAGGAATGAACAGTCTGTGGAAAGGCTTGTTTCGCTCATCATTTAGTGTTCATACAGAATTGAAAGTGGCGACATCTGTTACCAAAAAATTTTATAATAAATGAATTATACGGTAAAATGGTAAAATAATACTACTGCACAGTTCGTTATCAGCTTATTCGCTAAAATCTACAAATTCACTTAAATTAATTACTATCCAAGGTGCGGGTGTTATGATGGCGAAAATGTTGTCACATAAACTGTATTATGTGTCTGAAATAACCGAGCAATATCAGGTTCCCTAGCTAGTATCAAATAATGGCACCTTCACCATTGGCGTAACTGAAAACTGAGAGGACCCCGCAAAAATGTCGATGGGGCACCCTCTTTTTAATTTATCGATATAATTTATTTCCAACGCAGGGCGTGGACATACAGGCGTAAAAATGATTTACTTAAACGTAAATGATCAAAACCCTGAATCTCTTAATTTATTGATTTCTACTGTTTCTAATAAATCTAATATTTTTTCTTTGGTCGAGTTATGTAAAATTTTAAAATCATCATTAAACATATGATTGCATTCTAAACAAATGATGGCATAATTTGATTTACTTGTTCTATGTTTAAGATTTTAAACTTGTGTCGTATAGATATATACAGCTTAGTTTGTGATAGCTTGCCACCCGAAAACATAAAAAATGTATGTGAAACAATACATAAATTGTAAATTAGCGCTAAGTTTTAGAGTTCCAGTTAAGGAATCCGACGCGCTGCGTTAAATAGGTTTAACTGTTCTGCGTTAAAATCGAGGTTATTGGGAGGATTGATTGTTTGGGTTTTAGATATTTTTCCTTCAGGGTGAGTTGGGGCCCCACGAATCTCGGTGACCCCCCGCGTCGCGGGGTCTGCTGACTGTCAGCTACGCCACTGACCTTCACAAAAATTATATTTCATAAAGGGAATCTATTTTATAATAATAATAATATAATGGCATTTCTTATATTTTAATAAATCATCCAAATTCTCACAAACCACGAACACACATTTATAACTATATCGAATTATTTTTCGTAACTGAAATGGTAACTTTTCGCGTCATTTCTCTTTACTTTGGTTTCTGTTATTGTAAGACATACTGATAATTCTAATTATATAGCAGTGGGTGATCGGTTAACGAACAGTTCGGATAATGAACACTTTTGCGAAAGATTTTTATGTTCGGTTAACGAACACATGTTCGGATAACGAACACTCATGGAACTAACAGTGGTTTTTCCCGATTAAACTGAACTCTGAGACAACTTAAAACAAATCAAAGATTTATTTATAGAACAAACTATGGGACCGCAGTCTGGAGGTCTATCTCTGGTTTTATAGCAAACTGTGGGACCCGCGGACTGACGGAATGAGAGGTCAGCCGGTGGCTGCATGGTAAAGCTGTGGCTTACCATCCTGCAGGATCCGGAAGTCCCACTCCTCCAATTTTTCAGAAGGGATCTGGGCCCGGCCAGTTGAAACCCATCCTTGAATCTTCCGGTTGACCCCATCATGGGTGTTGATTAGCCTGTGATGATGGCGGTTCTATAAGTGGTCACTGCCAGATAAAAATATTCAATGAGGCTATTTCGGCTTAATTAATCTAACAGAATGACAGAATTAGGCCTTGCGAGTTCGTGGACTTATGGGTAATGATGGAAGAACAGTAGTTTTTCCCGATTAAAATGAATTCGAAGACAACGTAAAATAAATCAAAGATTTATTATCAAAGATTTATTAAAGAAGATAAGAGAGAGATTTTACAATTTTTTGATCTTAGAATGGCACCCATATCCGGTTGAGGTCAATAGGCTGGGGGGATCTCTACAAGGACAATGCTATTAATCACTTCCGAAAAATCCTGAAGGAGAAAGAAAAGTCACTACAATGCTATTAATCACTTCCGAAAAATCCTGAAGGAGAGAGAAAAGCGCGATGCTATTAATCACTTCCGAAAAATCCTGAAGGAGAGAGAAAAGCACATGACAATGCTATTAATCCACTTCCAAAAAATCCTGAAGGAGAGAGAAAAGCAATGATATTGGACAGATTCTTTATCGGAAAAAAAACATATCAATATTGGACAGATTCTTTATCGGAAAATAAACATAATAAATGAAAATGCCTATTTATGTATATATTATTGTTATTACATATAAATACACGTAGTAAGAAATTATATAATTTTTTATTTATGTTTTTTTGGATCTCAGAACGAATTAATTAAATTCCCATAAAAACCAATGGTAAATCGATGATCGGTTAACGAACAATTCGGATAACGAACATTGGTGATCAGTTAACGAACAATTCGGATAACGAACATTGTCTTGGAACGGAAGTTTCTTAACCGATCAGCCACTTAATGTATATATATTAAAAATTACCCAATTATTTATTTAAAGATGAATTTTAATATAATTATTTCAATATATATGCATAATTATTTTATATTATCCAAGATAACAGTGCATCAGCTATTGATGCATTGTTATCTTGTTTATCAGTGCTTTAGATTTTACCTGATCTTTTCTAAATTCAAATTGATTAAGTAATTCAATATCACGAAAACAGGTACAGTCCTTAGTGTTTTATATTCATGAAAAAAAGACGATAACTTTTACAGCAATAATTACTGTAAAATACAGTGATACCTTGGATCACGAACGTCTCGGTCCACGAACACCATTTGCGAACAAATTTTGCTTCGCTTCACGAGCTTAGTGTTTTATATTCATGAAAAAAAGACGATAAACAGCAATAATTACTGTAAAATAGTATTTTTCGGTATACCACTTCCGCAATTATTCAAAGTTTTATACTTCTGTTTGCTTTGCAATAACTTTAACGAAATTTGAACTGATCATAATTATCAGGCATTTTTCGGTATACCACTTCCGCAATTATTCAAAGTTTCATACTTCTGTTTGCTTTGCAATAACTTTAACGAAATTTGAACTGATCATAATTATCAGGCATTTTTTACATTAATGAAAGTAAATTTTTCAAAAAATACATCATAATATAAAGTTTTGAAAAGAAATTTAAAAAATCAATGAAACACTTGTTTGATATTTTATTAAATATGTAACTAATTTATCAGGCTTGCAAATGTTTAATTAATTTAATTGCAAATATACGAAACGCATTATATCAATCACAGTTTATAATAGAATTTTTATGGAAAGGATTTCAACAAAATTCTCATCTATAATGCTAAAAATTGACGAATAAATATAACTAATAATGGTAACTAACATTTTTTTCAGAATTATGTTTGAAAATTCCGGACACAACAATTTATGACCAAGAAATTTTGCATTAAAATATATAGGAACTCATTGAATTAGTTCTTTAAAAGCATGTTGTCACCAATGTATGAACTCAAAACCACTGATGTCTATCAAAATAAATTTAGTTAGATCAAAGACTTGCATCTTGGTCAAAGATATCGGTTCACACTTTGATGAAACTTAATTATATATTATATCTTATTTAAGATATCACCAATGTATGAACTCAAAAACCACTGATGTCTATCAAAATAAATTTAGTTAAATCAAAGTCTTGCATCTTGATCAAAGATATCGGTTCACACTTTGATGAAACTTAATTATATATTATATCTTATTTAAGAAATATAAATAATTCATTAGCCACATTGTTATCAACCATAATTTATACTCTCAATTTAAAATTGAAGAAATTATAATGAAGATAATGCAAATATTTTTCAATTTTATTAAGAATTGTAAAATGAACATTACCTTTATCGCTGTTTGTGAAACAGTAAATTTAAATAAAATTTTTTTTTTAATTTCCAAGTAATTTATATTTTAAATGTTGTTTACCCCTTTAAGAATTCAGAAAAAGTAAATACAGTGAAACCCCGCTCGTGCGTTCCCGTATCGTACGACTTTCCCGCTTTAAACGTCTATTTTCGGAAGTCCGAACATTTTCCTATACTTGCAATGTAAAACTTTCCCTCTTCCTACGTTTTAATTATATAACTTTTCCCGCTTCCTACATCCAAAAATTTTACGGAAATGTCATTCCATTTTTGGTTTTTCACTTTTGTTTTGTAGTTAAAAATTAATTATTTATAAACAGTATTCGAAATAGAACTGTAAATTTACTTTTGACAGCAATATGAGAAAACTTAACTTGTAATTTCGGAGATAGCCTAAATAAAGTAGGAACGAGGGAACGACAATCGTATTTAAAATTTCATCATCCATTAAAATAAGAAAATTAAAAATGTATACTGTAATTATGAATGCCACCTGGTTAGTTTCGATGTTGTAAAAAAAGAAATT
>AYEL01065839.1:0-25451 GCA_000484575.1 Olivierus martensii
TTAAAAATACTCCGTGCTTCTCGATATATAACGTGCACTATTATTTATCTGACGTAAAGTTTAAACAATTAATATTATTTTTGCATTCTATTACAGTATTTAATAATGTACAGTATTTTTTGTAACATTTCAACGAACTTTTTTTTATTATGACGTCATCAGAGTTTCCCGTTTCGTGCATTTTCCCGGCTCGTTCGACTTTTCGGGCCGGTCCCCGAAAAGTTTCAAAATCGGGGTTTCACTGTATATTCAAATTATAATTTTTTTTTTAAATCTTAATTAGTGATTAAAATTATTTTGAAGATTCGTTACATCTTAAAGAAAATAACTTTTTAAATTCTCAAAAAAACTAAAAAACAGAAAAGAATTCATATTCATTATACAGTAAGACCCCGCTTAACACTGCTCCGTTTAACGTTGTTTCGATATAATGTGTTTTTTTTCCGAATTCTTTATTTTTATTGATTCACTTTGGCGTGGTTTTTCAAATCGTTATTCTTACATAAATCCGAAATTGCAGAAATTTGTTGCATTGATACTCCTATGCCGTCTCACAGTGCGTTTGATATCAATGCAGTGCAGTACATACGAAAGTCTTCTGCAGTCAGAGTTCATATTTATGATCGGTCATCAATATTATTTACAAAAATAAAAATAACAATTACCCTATTTTAGTTTTAACCTGAATGTTGCCACTTTAAATTATAGTTCCTTGAAGTTAGAAGGTTTTCTTTCATCAATATTTTTGCGTTGTTTATAGTTTACTGCAATCTGATTACTACTTTCTGTTCTTAAAACTTTTTATTTTCTAATTTTAAGAATTTTTTCATGTAATGATTTCGATATTACAAATCGATATTAACAATAAAAAATGTCTTTAATTAATGTAATACAATAGTAATAATACATGTTATAAAATAAAATAAAAAAAAATGCTATGTATATAAATTTTTTCATTGTCCTGTTTCATCTATTCTCATTATTTACGTGTTAAAATGACCTCGTTCAACGCTGTTTCATTTAGCGCTTTGTTTCCTTGGAAAGTATCTCCCGCGTTAAACGGGGTCTTACTGTATTTCAAAAATTATACTGTAAAAACTGAATTTTTTTTTTATTTTTACAATTTTTAAGAAAATGAAATATTTTAAAGTTTTAAAACTATTCGAAGCGGAAATTATCTTAATTAGTCAGAGAATAATTAAGTTTAGAAAATGAATAAAGTTGTATATTTGGTATAACTTTCTTTTTATTTCATCCTGATAAATTTGAAAAATATTTATTTCTCGTTTGGGAACCATTAGCCATTGTTTCATGGTTAACGATACCTTGTGGTCCCATTGAATTTTGAAGCCATTATATATACGTTTATTATTAAAACTTCACGAAAATATATAACTAAGAATAGAATTTGATATTGAAATATTATATAAAATCAAAACGATTAAAAAAAAAAATTCTCTTCTTGATCGTTTGTTAAGAAGATGAAAATGTTATAATACACATTTAAAAATTATCAATCACGATACTGTTCTCGTTGTTATTAAAATAACTATTTTTTGATTTATGTTTTAACTGTTTACTCTTTCTAGACACGTTCACTAATGTTGCGTGACTATACCCAATTTTATTCCATCGTAAATCATTTGGAAGACGGAAATTCGGTTATGAGTATAATCCCTTTGCATATAGTAAGGTTATATATCTCAATTATTTATTGCATTTTGGCAACAGTTTATTTTAAATATGATAAATTTTATGAACAATATAAAAATTCAAAGATTATTTTCTTGTTTACTAGAAATTTTCCAACTCGTAAATCACATTTTTTATATAATTTATATATCCTATACAGATTCGTGCATAGATTTTTATTCGTTAATTTTTTCTTCTGAGAAATATTTTACTAACGACTTCAGGGAATAGAAGGACTTAGTTTAATAAATATTTCCGCTCTTGTATATCTTAAACAACGTATATTAATTTATTATTCAAAAGTATTTCTTTTAAATACGTCGATATCAGTGTTTCGGATTCATTAATTATCCTATATGGCTGACATCATGATTTATAACTATTTTCCTCCATTGAGTGTAGAGTGATAATAAATTTTAAGTGGAAATAGCTGAAAGCAAACTTTGGCACACATTCTGAACTTACATGCCCTTAGCACTTTGGAAGAAGTTTCAATTTGATAAATATCCAAAAGCTGATAATTGAATACTGGATTTTAACATGAATATATATCACATTCTGATATAAAATAAATTTTCGCGTTTAAGAATTGCAAAAAAAAAAAAATTGAACATAAATTAGATTTTTTTTTAAATTCGAAAAACCCAATTTATGTGTACACTGATTATTTTTGGCTGAAGAAAATAAATCAATCTTCTTTAGCAAAGCAGGTAAATTACAGGAATAATCAAAATATTTAAATTTCAATCTTATATTCTCCTATTTTTAATTCTGAACGAGCTGAACTTGTTTCTGAATTCATTTTATATATAAAAATATTTAAAGATGATATCAACTTTAAATATTTTATCTACGATAATAAATTTAACAACATTTAATACATATATGCTTTTTTATTATTATTTTAAAACTAGAATAAGTAATAATCCTCAAAAATTAAGACAGAAAAGAAGATAGAAACTGAGAGGAAGATGATAATCGAATAGAAAATTGTGCATCATTTATTGATTTTAAACTAATATTATGATGTCTAGATACGCTACAGAAAGGAAAATCTTAACTCCTTTGCAAAATTCTTCACATATGAGATCTCATGATTAAATAATAGCTTTTGTACAGTTTCCATCTGCTTTGCTGAATTACCTTATAATGAGAAAAGATATAAATATTTTACCAGTAAAGCGTTGTATATATGTTGTTTTATTAATGTTGTGCTTTATTAATATTAAAATTTTTTTGCTTAGCGATTTTACAGTTTCCACGAAATGAATCAAGATGTGAGAATACAATATTTAGATTTAAAATCGATATTTTCAATTTATTTGAAATTCATGTGATTTTATTTTGATCGAATAAGTTTCTTATTTTTATCGGTACCATCATCACAAAATTAAATAGTAATTATTAATTTTTGGACAAAATTGCTGTCAGAAAATTTGCAATATTTTTTTTTTTAAAAAAAAAAGTAAGTTTTGAAAATTCGAGAATTGTTAGAATATTTTATATTTGAGAGAATTCTCAATATAGAGAATAACTAATAAATATATTTGTTTTTTTTTATGCTTAATATTCATTTATTATTAATAATTTTTAATAAAAATTTATATCCTGACAGTTGAATTTCAGAATATCAAATCGCACTTCGATAATGTTTTCAATTGAAAAATTATTTTTTAAAAATGTAACGAGAAAATTTTTTTCATTCTTGTCTATAAGAAACTTCTTTTCTTTTATTACTTTAATTTTGATTTACTAACAGACGTTCGAGCGTGTAAGTTTTGAAAAGTTTTGTTGCCCCAAGAAATGTATTTTTTTTCTAACTTTTAAATCTAAAGTTTTACTGACAAACTATTTTCAGAAGAGCACCAGAACTTTTAAAAAAAATGACTTACATTTATTAACGAACTTAAGAATAAAACTAATATTTCTTATAAATTGAAAAAATTGTTAGTTGAATTTTAGCTATACAAAATATACTTTTTCAATTGTAAGAAGTCTGAAATTTTATTTTGATGTTCTGAAAATTCTACTCAAATATGTTATATCTTCATCAAAAGAATTTAATGAGGAAAATATTAAACAAGATAAAAACTAAATACATTTATTTAATATACAATTAAATTACAAGAAATCATGTTAACAAATGAAAATAAAATAATAAACATATTTCAAATTATTGGAAAGGTAATATAGATTTTATTTTTTTAAATTATTATTTAATGTATTCGCTATCTCCTCTTATATCAGACAAAGTATAACTATAACTATTTCTGGGAACATTTTATAAAGTCTACAATCACAGAAACATTTTTATCATTTTCTATTTAAGATATAAACGAGAATGTCTTCGTCTAACGAGCAAGAAAATTTTCTGTTACATTAGTATTATAGCAACGTTTGAAAGGTATCTCTTTATATTGAGACATACGATACATATTTTTAAAAAAGTTTCAAAAATGTATTTCTTGATATTTCCAAACACAATAACATTTCTTTAAAAGGCAACGTATAATCTTTTGAAATATTGATGAAAATGTTTCATTAATATTAATATTTTGTTATAATTCTACAATTTTTCTGGAAATTATTACATTGATTTATAAAACATAATACAAATAATATTTATATATTTTTCTTAAATTCAAAAATTAGAAAAATTAAAATTTCATTGTGTTCATGCTTGTAAGTAGTTTGGCATGCTTGGTTTGCTTATATCTTTAGTGCAAAAATTTTAATGTTTATAATTGTCTATCATTCGAAAAATATAAGCTTCAGAAAATATAATTATATAAAATCATTATTTGGATGATGATGTGCAAAATGAATGATTTTTAGAAACAAAACGAAACGTTCTTATAAAAATATCATTAGTTTTTTAGTTACTTAAACTTAGAAGAAACAATGTTTTAAAATATTATTTTCATTCATAAAAAATCAGGATTTTTAAATTAAAATTCTGTTGCTTTTTTACCATTTTAAAACATTTTAAATAACAGATTATATGTTATGATTAAAAAATAATAATTTGGCTAACATTGTGGGAACAAAAAAATAAAATATCGTATAATAAGTTTAAAATGAACGACAGAGCCACTTAGTAGTTAAAGAACAGTAATGATATATAAGAATAATTTAATTTCTGTCATATCAGTCAAGTGGAAAGTGTCGAATGATTCCAAATCATAAAAAATTCATTACTCCACATTCTGTTTTAAATGAAATTTATTTTTATTGATTCTCCTGTCTAATATTCTTACGTGGTTTGTTTTTTTCTTTTAATAATTTTAAAATTTGCTGTCATGTAATCATTCTGGATAAATTGTTTAAATAAGAAAATCTGTCAAAGAAAATTGTATATCCTCAGAGTTGTTTGTAGTTATTTAAATTTCTTACATTTCTCAAAGCTACATATTTTAGAATTGTTTTCTCCCCCTCTAAAACTTGAGTTTTTAAAATTATATTCTTCGTGTTTGTGGATTTATTCCTATTATTAGTTAACTTAATTATTTGTTGCATAGGTTGCACAATAATTTTATTTACCAAGAATAATTAACGAAAAGTATTCGCACTAATTATCGGTCACGTCAGAATAAATTCAAGATAAAATGAAATTTATTTATTCTATCTTATGATTTAACTCGACTGATATGATAAAACCCGAATAGTTTAAAACATTTTAAAGATTAATCTGAATAATCTTAAAAAAAATATATATATATATAGGCGCTCCTCTAGTTATGAACATTCGTACTTACGAATGTGAAATTTCATTTTCGAATCTCATAAAATTTCAAAAATTCTTTAATAATTTTAAGTAATATAATAGCAAACTACTCTAGCAATCCATATGATGTAAAATTATACAATTAGTTAACATATTACGGCAGTATTTCAAGTCGGCAGAGATTACAACAAAAATTCCTCGCTTTATATTTGGAACTTTTCATTTAAATCTGTGAAATAAGAAACTTTTAATTGATCCATTTGTGAAATATATTACAATATAGAGTATATAAAGTTTTGGAGACAAAATATCAGCATTATCTGAGTTACGAACAATCCGATTTATGAATAAAACTTACATACGAATTATGTTCGTAACTAGAGGAGAGCATGTACTAAATTTTGATGATTCCAAACAATTCTTTAATAATTTTATATTCTGTATTATATTATGTCGACATAATATAAAATTTTATTTTTCAATCGGCAGATAGCTACGTGGTAAAGCTGTGGCTTAACATCTTGGAGGATTCGGGTTCCATACCTTCTAGTTTTTCAGAAAAGGTCCGGGCCCTATCCATTGAACACTATTCTTCAACCTTCCTTTCGATCCCATTATGGGTGTTAGCCAACCTGTGATGGGTTCTACAAATGGCTGCCACCAGATAATGTTTATCCCTTATGCGATATGGCGGTTTAACTACAATAACCTAATTACTTTCTATCAGACAAGGGCTTGAAATAAAGTTAAGCATACATGACTTTACCAATTGTCAGGACATTAAGTTAAAATTTTTCTCGAAATCAATCTGAACACATTTAGCAAAATTTAATTAAAATATCTACATTAGCTTTCGAATGTTTAAATTAGAAATATAAAATGTGTTTTATAAATATCGGCCATAATATAGATGCATGAATAAATGTATTTTTATGAACTGAATAAACTATCAATTTCAGTTATAAAATATTTTTAAAATTAAATTTACTTAAAATACATTATAAATCTCATCTCTGTATAACAAAAACAACAATTTAACAGTTAGACTATCACTTGATGAAATGTGAATTTTCTACAATTTGTAATTTGTATCTTGATATAAAATCTGTTTTTCCATAGGTCTCTGAAAATAAATTCATGCCATTATTCAGAAAACCACAGTAAAGTTGATTATAAAAAAAAAAAACATTTATCAATTTTTAAAAAATAAATTTTCAATTTATTTTCTGAAATAGGAAGAGAATTGAATAGAATGATTTATTTACTTAACACTGATGCAGTGCAAATAATAACTACTTAAAAGAATTTTAATAAAAATTATTTATTTATTCATTGTAAGTTTAAATGATATTTTCAAAGCTTCAATAATAATTTATGCCCCACAGATATTTCGATAGGCAATACTCCTAAAAAATTTTAGTTAAACCAATTTTATTAATTGCAAAAAAAAACTGCTATCATCAACTAATAAAGCTGATTTATAAATTGTTTTTTCCCAAAAACTAATTTATAATTAAAATTAAATAGAATTAGTCATTAAAGTCCGACTGCAAAGTCAAGTGAATATATTATAGTACTAATATTAATTCTGATAGATTTTTCTAACTATAATTTGCTTTTCAGAGTGATTTTACTTTCGAGAAAATAATTATCATTTTCTAACCATGTCCATTGGTGTAAATAAAGAAATATCTATATATTATATAGATAAAATATACAAATTAATAATAGATACAATCTTTAATAAAAGACTCTTTGCATTATAGCTGTAAACTAAAATACGTTATAAAATGAAGTCTAAGTAAATTTAGTAAAGCATTGGCTTACCACCTTGGAGAACCGGGTTCAAATCCGTGCCCCACACCTCTAATTTTTCAAAACGGATTCCAGCCCGGCCAGTTGAATCCGATCCTTCAACCTGGTTGGGTTCACATGGGTGCCAGCCTATAGTGGGCTTTAAAAATAACCAGAAAAAGCATATATAACCAGGAGGATATGGTAACTTAACCAAATTAGCCTAATCTAACCCATCCTTCAACCTGGTTGGGTTCACATGGGTGCCAGCCTATAGTGGGCTCTAAAAATAACCAGAAAAAGCAGAAAAAGCATATATAACCAGGAGGATATGGTAACTTAACCAAATTAGCCTAATCTAAATAAATTTATAGGAATATCAAGGCTTAAATCGCACACTTATAAGACCTTCAGATATAATACAGTGAATAGAATGCTGTTATGAGTCTTCATTATACAGAAGAGAATATTGATACTAAGTCTGACAACATCCTCTATTCAAACTGCAGTTTTTCAATTATTATGTGACTTACTTTTTATTTGGCTTCAATTTATAATTTTTTTTTCTTGTTTGCAATAGACTCTGTTGTGATATTTATAGCATTCAACATATAGTATTTTTTTCTACAGAAAAAATAAAGAATGTTGTACTGAATAATATAATTTAATGAATTGAACATTTGAAATAAATCAAAACAAAGTTCTTATTTTGTTATATGTAGTCTGAAATTTAGTTTTCTGATACTAAATTAAAAAATAATAATAATAAAATCTTATAGTCAAATTATGGACAATATACTGCATTTATGAAACTTTTACTAACTTATTTATTTTTGCTTTATAGATTGATTACTACCAGAAATTTAATGATTTGTATAAATATAAATAAAATTCGAGGAAATGTTTTTTTTTTTAAATTACTGTTTTTTATACAAATATTATTTTTTTAATTTTTGAAGTTGTTTAAATATTGTTAGCAATTTTAAATTACTCTGTTTTTTATACAAATATTATTTTTTTAATTTTTGAAGTTGTTTAAATATTGTTAGCAATAGTTATACAGCTTAACTAAGAAATAAATAACAAGTAAATGGAATAATTATTTCCACTCCACTTTCTTCTTTGTGCGATAAAATTATTAAAATCTGTAACATTTCATTTATATGAACCATTAAGTTCGTTTTCGTGACTGAGAAACAACAAATATGTTAAATAAAATTCAAAATGAATACTAAAAAGAAAAAAAAAAAAAAAGAATTTTTTTACGTACTTGCTTGCTGTCGGCCTAGGTGACTTCGTCCTGTGTCGCCGCTTTTAAATTTTCTCATCAAATTTATGAATATAATTATAGGAGTTGGAAGAAAAAAATTTCTATTAGAAACTGTTCAATACCATAAATTCAATTTAATCAAAAAAAAAAAAAATTCAAATATAATTTTTCTTATAAGCCTACCTTTAAAAAAATTATAAAAAATAAGATTATTCTTGGCGAATTTCCAGAAAAATTCCAAAAAATTTTATTATTATGTTATTTTTTCAATAGACTTTCCAATACGGATATGTAGCAAAGAAAGAAACAAATTTTAATCATAAATATATATCAAAATTAAAATACTTTGTTGTCAGTTTTTATTATACTTGATATCAAAATAATTCTGTTATTCTGCAACTTATTAAGAAAAAGGAATATACAATAATTGAATTTATTATTAATTTTTAACTTTGTATAAACTTAGAATTTATTTATTTATTATACTGCATTTTCGGATTTATAGCCAGAAAGGCTATGCAGTATAAAATATGTAGTGCAATAATGCAGTATAATAATATATAAATGTAAATAAAAATAAGTGAATTAATAATTTAATATAAATCTTAGATTTTATATTAAATTATTAATAAACAAAAAATTTGCTAAAATGAATATAATCAATAGGTCTACAATCTCACAATATGTTTACAAAATATTTCTTGTTTTGAAGTCTTCTTTACTTTTCTTCGCAATAGTGATCCCTTCGATGGATTCTTTCCTCTCCATTCCATTCAATCGAATCAAATAACTTATTGAAATAGAAGTTGGATGCTTTTTATTCAAGTGAATATTTTAGTATATTTCGTTTTATTTCACGTAAAATATATGATATCCATCTATGTTAAATGTTTTTTATGTTCAAGTAAATTTTTATGCCTGAACAAAATAGAAATGTGATAACAATGCCCGCCTTTGAAAAAAAACAGAAAGATATAAATTCGAAATTTTCAAAACTTGTTTTATTAAATAGATAAAAAACTCTAAATTTACTGGATCAGTCCTTCATTCTAAAGCAAATTGAAATATTTTTTTTTTTAATTCTTAAAGAAAGGATATGAATTTATTTGAAAAAAATTTTATTCATCGTCAGAATATATGAAGTTAAATGCATTGAAGTTTATTTTCCTATTTTGTTAGAATGATGGTCGATACAGGAAAACGCTTTTTGGAATTTCTACTAAATTTCCTGAATTGTATACAATATGTCAAGCATCTCAAATTTTATTGAACAGAATTCGAGAGTTCAAAATGCTTTGAATAAATTTAAAATCTTTCTTTTTTCCGAAAATTCCTCTTCTTTTTTTACATATTCTTATATCTATACCAAACAATAATTCTTAAACAAGCAGCATATATACTTAAATTATATTTAATTTTACTGAACATAGTTAAGTATATGCTCAGAAGAGAATAGTATGCATCTGCTGATTAAACAAATTCTATGATCCATATGTCCTTCAGATTTCTCATCACAGATTTATTTTTAAAAAATATTTAATGAAATGCTTCATGATCATTAATGTTTAACTTGTTCTCTTCAATGTTGATGCCTATATTTACGTATATATATTTATGAAATTTATATTTAATACTAAATTATTTTACAATTATGACCATATTTACATTAAAAATAAATTAATTTTTATATAAAATTTTAAAACAAATATTTAATTACAGGATGCTATGTTTAAAAAATAATAAACACTTCCTACAAATTACATAAATGATTACTTCTATTCGACTTTTAAAAGCGGATTATTAAATAATTGTTTAAAATAGTTAAAAATTAATTTATATCATAAATTTCTAAATTAACAAGTTCATTCTTTTTTCTCCCATTTTTCTCATGCTTCATGACAAAATATTTTAATTACTTCTATGATCAGTTATCCGTATTAATTCGACGTTATATTTCGTTCTTGCGCTCCAATTCAGAAAATGCTTTCAAGCTTACATGTATCGAACGTGTGCTAAATGACATTTTTCTTTGTATTACCAGTAAAGCTAAGTAAAATATTTTTCTCCTTGTAAAGTAATTCTTCTATCCTTCAATAACATGATACTCTTATTATGTACCACTATGTTTTTTTCTTTCTAAATCCACTTTGTTGAGTACGGTTTTAATAAAACTTGAGAGGAATTCCACTCATAAAAGTGTAGTGACGTGCTTTGGAAGAAATAATTCAATTTTTTTTTCCCCCTATAAATTCTTGTAAGCTGAAAGCTTTTTGCAAACATGTTAGCATATACAATGTAACAAAAAAGTAGTTGGTATTTGAATGAATATATTGTTAGTAAAATATTATCATAAGCATAAATGTTCAATAAGAAAATCGAATCTTATCGATCGATTTATTCTTTTTTTTATGTCTGATTTTTATTTTCTTCAACGTCAAACACAAACTTTTCTTATCTAACTTTTAATCTTTGTTGACATATGTTAAATAAGATCACTCACCATTCATATGTTACCATATATACACTTATATCTTCTACTAGTAAAAAAAAAATATTGATTCATTCTAAGCATTTATGAAATAAAGATGGAGAATAATTTTTACATAATTTTACTTGACCTTTCTAATGGAAATGGTTAAAGTTCTTTAAAAAAAAAAAATTATTTTTACAATTCTTTTCGCAGTTATATTTAAAATACCTGAATTTTAAATTATAAATAAATTATTTCTTATAAATTACTATAATTAAATGCATTTAATTAATTTTATGATTCATAATGGCTAAACATGTTTTGATTTCTTTACTGTATCTGCTTATAAGATCCACATATTCAGCTTTATCATTCTATATAATAAAGTGAAAAAAATGTGATAAGTTGCAAAATTGTTACAAATTGTGACATGTTGATTGTTTTTAACATGTTTTTCAAAAGTTAAAAATGTATATTAAATGAATATTATGAAATATTGGCATAATAATCGTGTATCTATTTTTCGAAGAGTAGTATGTGCTAAAGAGCTACGCTGTTTGTATCTATGGAGAAAGTATAGAGAAAAGACGATATTAATATAAAAGATATATTAATATTTTACAAGCAGTAAAGAACTTTAACGTTATATTTATATTTCTTATAGGACAACAACCCCGTTTTCACTTCTTGCAAACAATTTACAGAAAAATACAGCCTTCAGAAAAATATTTATAAAATACAAAAATATTTTAAAAATCTACATAAAAATAAAACAGTAAAATATTCCATTTTTATCCACTTGAATGATTTAAAAAAAGATAAAACGGCAACTATCGTGCAACACGTATTATCTAATTTCCATTTGACGACAGTGTAAACTCCCAAATGTTTTAAAAAAGTCCCATAAGGTAAGCATTGGATTTCAACCACTTAAATTTTTTAGAAAAGTGTCGTAAGCTTTAATGTTGATCTTCAATCTTTTATTCCCCTCTTGGGGATAAATTTTTCCGGGTTTCAAATTTTTCACATTTGTGTGAGTAATCCCTGAACACTTACACCAAATTTCAATTTTCTATCTTATTGAGAAGTTTTAAAAACTTCTCGAATTGACATACGTAGATATAAACAACATTGAATATTTATTTTTATAGATTTTTACAGTAAAATCTTAAATAATTATAATTTTAATTCATGTGAGAAGCAGCTTTATCAAAATATATTCGATATCTTAAAATGCCTTGTAAGTAATCATATAGCAAAGTGGAAGAGGCATGTATTTAATAAAATATGAGTCCATAAAATTTTAATGTCTGCCATATTTGATTCTCGTAATATTTTACGGACAAGCAACGGATAAATTAAATATATAAGATGAATTTTTGCATAAACAGCCAAAATTTATATCAATAAGTACAAAATGAAAGGAATGATAACCTGTTTAAAATAATAATATGAAATTCAAAAAGAAGAAAATCCATAAATAGTAGAAGTTTTTAACGCTTTCAGTTAAAAAAAAAAATGTATTTCGTTTATCTTAAACATGCTATACTGAATTGCACATAAAATCCGATTTCGATCAGATTCCTTTTACACTAAAAGCGAAAGAGTACATACGTTGTCACTTTTAACAGAGAAGTTTTGAAACTTTGATTACCATCTAAAAATTTGACGTTAAAAGTCGTGCCATGGATGAAATGAGGATGAACATGCAAAAGTTATTACTGCTGCACTTTCAATACAGCTGTAAAGATTCATTGAAAAATTTAACAGGCTTTAAATTTCTGTTTGATTGCCTATTTCTTAGGAAAGTTATCGATCCACTAGTTATTGATAGATTTATGGATTCCTGAGCAATAGGTTAATAAGAAGGCTATTGCTTTAGCTGTAGGTCAGACTATTTTGTTGATAGATTTATTGATTCCTGAGCAATAGGTTAATAAGAAGGCTATTGCTTTAGCTGTAGGTCAGACTATTTTAAATCATAAATTATTCTGCCCACACAAAAAACTTGAACTGAACCATGATTTAATGCATTCGATAAACTTACCATTAAGTTAAAAATTATTTTCAATATTTTTTTAATTTTAATGATATTGCTACATACAATTTTTGTGCAAATTAATTGAATTATCTTATAAATTATCAAATTATAATATTTTTTGTATTAATTTGTATAAAATTATAATAAAATTTATAATAAAAAGTGCATTTTATTGATGTTGATTTTTTACAATGTTGTTCAAGTTTTTCTATATCATAACGACTATATCTTCTTTTTCTTTAATGTATATATCTGTATTTGTATAACAGATTATTTACTTATATACTGCATAATTTATAACCGTATATTGAAATACTATAATGTGATTTTTTTTTATTAATGAATTTCATCTAATTTATTAAAGTAAATATTCTTATTTTTGTTAATTGAATTATTATATTTAACTGTAAAAAAAATATTTGAAATAAAAAAAAATTACTTATGCTGTTATGAAATATATCTTCTTGAAATCTTTTAATCTATATATCAGATATTTGGTTGCTTTCTATAATTATATTTCAGTAAAAAATTCAAAATTCAGATGATTACATATATTTTTTAATAAAATAATTTAAATATCATGTTATTATTCTGATGATATTATGCTGTACGGAATTTATTATTATTCTGATGATGATATGCATGAAAATCTTGAACCATGACAACAGCAGAGGAAGATAAATTACAAAATTTTGGAAATAAAATTTTAACAGAATACTAAACAATAAATGATGAAACTAAGATTCTGAAATGAATATGATTACATACTTATAATAGATGGTATTTTTGTGTCCAGTAATCTTCTAATTGATAAATGCTACGTCACTATATTTACTATAATTCATTATGATGGCCTGACTTAAATAATTGGACTATTTGTTGATTGAAGTTTCGAATAATCAAAAATTCACAAAATTTAACAAATTAATCAACAGATGACACTATATCATCAGGAAAAGCAAACTTTTCAAGCTGAAGTCTTTTGACATATACTGCCATCTACTGGTTAAGTTGTTAAATTTTGTGGATTTTTGGATTATTCATAAATTTTTAGCCATGCTTATCTATTTTATGCTGTTTTAGAATAAGTTATCTAAATTGCTTAATTAGAAACATTCGTAGCAAGATTGATTATTGTATATTCTACTGTTTGAAAGATTACTTGACACAAACAAACAAACAAACATACAATCCAAAATATAAGATTGTATACATATGCTATTATATGCACATAAATAATATTATTTTATTTTGAAGATTTCATTTTATTTGTCAATAAAGATCTAATAAATATAGAGGAAATATAAATGATCTGATAGTTTAATTTTTGAGAAATAAAGTTTAAATTTCGTCTCTTTATTTAGTGAAAACTTATAGAAATTGTATAATTTATAATCTTATAATAATTTTTTTTTTTCAAATTTAATTTTGAAAGACATTTTTGAAAAATTGTTACGAACTTCAAATGTCTCATACAAATTATTAATAATTTTTAGAATATCCAACTTCTAATTTAATAACTTGGTAAACTGCAACATATGGCTTAATTTATCGTTTTTTTTTAAACAGTTTGTTTCTTGTTTTTATTCGTATGATCAATGCATCGATCTTTTATCAATTCAAAATGTTTTTCTTGAAATTCTCAACAGAATTTTACTATTTTTAAATAATTTATCGTAAAATTTCAAATAATGCTCACATTCGTTTTTTCGAGTTCCTTCAATAAATTTACTAGACTGATAAAATCCATGATAAACATTATACCAGAAAGTATCTTTTCAGTCAGTTTTCTTTTCTTTTTTAAACAAAATGACATAAATTCACTAATTATTACCCATTTCGACAAATACATAGACAATACGCATTCATTCAAGTCTGTTTCTTGACTGATAAAGTCTTCAAACTGCCTCATGCAACATGCATCACCATAAGTATCAAAGTCTATGGGGCATTATACTGTTTACCTCTGTATCTATTTATTTGTAAAATATCTCGCGTAAGATTGAAGACAAGAATTCCAAATTTTTCGAAGAATATTTTCCAATCCTACTGACCAATCTTAACGACTATAGTTACAAGTTCAGTTCTTTATTCTTAAATTCACAGTTGAATAATATTTTACAAATGACTTTCGTTTATACTTTCAAACATATTTTTAATAAAATTTATGCTTTCTTAAATATAAAATAAGTACAGAGTTAATCTTCATCAACTACTATTAGTGTAGAAAATTTTATTCAAATAATTCAACATTAAAATGTTAAAAAAGCTTGTAGAATGTCCACAAAAAATTTCTTATTTTTCTCATTATAGAGTTAAATAGATAAAGAACTGTTGATCCCATGATCGTCATAATTCTACTCGAATGATTTTTTTTCTCAGTAAAAACTGCAAATGAAACTGAATCATACCCTATGCTATTTTTTAAGTCTGTAAGTTCAATATAAATTTTTCTTCATTACTTTCCTTCATTGCAATGAATTACCAGGAACATAAATAGAGATAATCTAACATTTCGTAGAAAAATGTGATATTATGATGATAAATTATTTTCAGATAATTACTGCTCTTATATAGTCTCATTTATTGTCAAGTAATTTTTTTAACTTGATAATTAAGCTATAAATATGTAAATAACTCCATATTTTCTATTGATTATAGAGTAATCTATGCTTCAATTGATATGACTTTTTCAGAATAGAAGTTAATTAATTTCCAATGAATATTATAGGCTAAAATAATAGAAAATGCAATTTTATAGACACTGTTTGTAAAGAAAACAATTTTTAATGAAGAAAAATATTTACTTTTTATTTTATTTGAATAATATTCTATAATTAAGTAGTTTAAAATCGTTATCTTTGTTGGATGTTTGAATAATTAAAGTGTAACTTGACAATATTGATTTTCTACGGAAAAAATTAAAGTTTTGTGACAAAAATTAACTGTATTATTTTTAATACAGTATATTTATCAAGAATAATATTTATATTTTTTTCTAAATTGAGTTTATGATATAATCATTAGATAATTGAATTTTTAAAATATAAAAAAAAATCCAATGATGAATTTTTTTATTGTTAAATGCCTTAGAAAATTTTTTATAAAGGTTAATGTTTCGATTATTTATAAAAATAATTAAAAGTTAAACTGCAGATCGGAAAAATTCTCTAAAATATTTAATATTTTTCCATTAAAGTTCCTATATAGATGTATTGTTTAATAAACAATCATATTTAATTGAAATTTAATTTATGTGAACATATTTTATATCAACATCGAAGAACTTTTTTAACTGAAAATAATGAAAAACATCCATCTTAAAATTTTTATACATCAGAATATTTTTTATTAAAATTTCTGACATTTTTTAATATTTTCTCATTTTATGAAAAATTCATTTTATTAATCTCTACTTTGAATCAGAGTCGAATAGAATTAATAGTTTCAAATTTTTATATATAAGTTGGTGATATATTGGTGATATAATATGAAAGTGATGATAATAATAAGAAGAGAAGATTATGCATAATGATAAATGATTTTATATAATATTTCACTAAAGTTTTCTTAGATACTTAATTAATTGATGATAGAGTTTCTTTTTTTTAAGAGAAACTTTGATTAATTGATTAAACTTCTTGATTCTCTAGTGGAATGGTGATGTCTTATCTAGTATGCACATAATTAATCACTTTGTCTACAAAATTATCATCAAAGTGGTACAATCTCAGTTATAACTGATGATAAAAAATTTACAGTATTCGTTTATAGAAAATTGTTGGTAATATTTTTGTTATTAATGTTAAATATAAGTAAAAATATTGGAAATAAAATTTTTGTCGTTATAAGTATTATAAAATGGTTTTTTTATTCATAAAATAATTTTTTTTTATTTTAAAAGCTTTAGAAAAATATTAAAAGCATTACAGATGGATGAAGGTGTATTTATTTTATAGATGAAAATTACTTCTATGGAATATTATCTAAGTTTGAATTATTAAATCGAAGTTAGTGTTGGAACAAAATTTTATAATAAAATTTGGCAAAAATTCAAAAAATTATTTCTGATAAGAGAACTTCAAAAAGTAAGAAAAATAAAATACTTATCTCAACAATTTTTTTTCCTTTTCATAATTTCTTTTTCTGGATTGAAAAGTTTTTGTGCATTATGTTTCTTAAAATAAACTTCTGCTTTATTTGTTAACAAGAAAACATTAGAATTCTTTATTTGACAATATGTACATATTCTTATTTACAAAACAATTTCTAATCAGAATTATCTAATATTTTTAACCAATAAAGATATTATTTCACGTAAATTATGTTATAATAAATTTAAGAAAAGTATTTTAAAATAATTTTTCCTATATCCTTAAATAAAGTGAAATATTATAAACAGATGGTTATCATCACTAGAAATTTAATTTCTCTCTCTCTCTCTCTCTCTCTCTAAAATAATGTAAACTGTATAAATTAACAATTAAAATATTATGGAACAATTAACACATTTATCATTGCTTACATTATTCGAATTTGTAAGATAGTTAAAAGATATTTGAAAAAAAATTTTAATTAGTTACTGGCATGTAAATATTTTATAATTGAAGTCGTGATGTTGTTTACCAAATTTACAAGATGTTGCTAGTTTAATTTTGATATCAGCTAAAGAATGTGTTAATACTGTTATAACAGTTTTTTAGTCAAATGAAGAAAATTAAGTTTAACAATTGTAATTAACTAATGTCGTGTAACAACCAAAAAAATAAAACATTGAGATTGGAAGAGTTCAATTCTGTTATCTTTTTATTGAAACTTGTTAAAACCGCTTTTAAGAATGTTTTCAAGTGCTAAGAGGATTTTATGGAAGATTTTCAGAGCATTTTCAGATGTCCAACCATTGTTCTATTTTTTTTTTTATCCCTTTCATCTTTTATTTTTGATATTTTTTATTCTAGGTTAGGTTTTTATATTTAATAATATAAAACGAGATTTTTTTTGGTAGGCTTTAAAAGTAAGAAATAGAGAAAAACAATAGGATTATAGAATATGAATACGATGTAGCATATCTACAAAATAAAAAATAACTCATGGTGTAAAATGTATCGGTTATACATTTAAAAACTTATAAATTCATTTTACAAGGTTAGTGTTGCGCTTTTTTTTCTCTTGAAAAAGTCATGATATGTGTTTATCTATATATTAAATATTTTATATATAACACGATCGAAAAATTATTCATATAAGAGATTTCTAATGATAGAATCGAAATAAAGAATTATATAAATAATGAATTTTGACTTATAATAACATTATATTTTTTATCCAATTGTTTAAATTTATTTCCCGCTTTTGAAACTTATAAAATCATATTATAGAATTCATTATAAATACTGAATAAAAAACACCATTCAGTATAATTTTAATAAATAGTTCTTATAATTTTCGCATCAATTAAGTGTATTTTATGGATATGTTTTGATTTGTTTATTTGCACTGATTCAGTGCTTTATATTGAACAAATCAAAACTTTACTTTAAATCTACAAATGACATATATGGCGATGACCATTTTAGAGCCCTTCACATGCTGGCAACAACAGTAATAAATTCGACTAGAATGTTGAAGGAAGAGGATCCAACGGAAACTTTACTTTAAATCTACAAATGACATAGCGATGACCATTTTAGAGCCCTTCGCATGCTGGCAACAACAGTAATAAATTCGACTAGAATGTTGAAGGAAGAGGATCCAACGGCCCAAGCGTGGATTTTCTTGAAAAATCTATAGACATTCTTGAGTCGATCCACATATAGATAGAAATTTAGCATTCTTCTACGCTACAATTCGGCCGAATATTTTTTTCTTCTTGCAAATCTAAAATGCCGAAAATATGGCAATAGATAAATGAAATCCTCTTCATAGTATTTTTAAGAAAATTATATTTTGGTTCAAATAATTTGAAAAATTTATTATAATTTCATATACAATATTGTGTTGTTATTTTTTAGAAGTGAATTGATAGAGTTTGAGCTATGTATGTTTTCAAAAATTAGTTCTGAAAAATTAGCTCGATTTGATGATCTATAAAGTTCATAAAAGCTCTGGTTGTTTATGATATATATCATAAACAATCTGAGTATAATATTGCCATTGAGTATATGCCATTTCCTTAATCAATTGATGATGGCTATGCAATTTTTGCCATGGATGTTTACGGAGAATAATTTCAACGCCATTAGAAAAAATTTATTGATGTTAAGAAAACTATGAACAGCTGAGAACGTTTATTTGAATTAATTTATTAAAAAATTCTATTTGTTCTCAGCAATAAAACTAAATCTGAATTAATCACCGTCATTATTAAAATTATTTTTCAATCTCCTATATAACGAAGTGAGAATTAATGAATACTTGCTACCTACAAGTTATAACTGTATGAGGACAGAATGATTTGGATCTATCAGTTAATTATTCAAATCAGAAAAGAATTTCTCCTAGTTGACTATAATAGACATCTTTATTTTGTATAAATTCTGAGAATAATTTTCTTGTTCTTGTAATCATACTTCTACACAAAGCTTCAACTTACAGATCGATGTTCTGTGAAATCAGAAACGATACTGAAGGAAAACAGATAAAAGCATTCCACTGGTATTTTCACGTTTCAGTAAAAAGAATTTCATAAACAAAGAAATTTAAAATACAAGATGGACAAAGCCAGAGATTTTATAAAAATCAACCGATCCTATTTCTTTATCTTGTTTCAGTATGTTTTATATTCTTAATACGATCATTGAGTCATTCTTTGAGATAGAAGAAACTATTTACCATGAGTTTGACTCTTATCATGTCAAACAACATAACTGAAATTTTGAGCGATTGATGATGAAAATTTTTCTTTGCGGGAATATATTGGGAGTAAAGAGAAACTAAAATATAAAATGATTTTTCCGGTAAGACTATGATATGGATTTTTTCACAAAAACATTCGACGTCGGTGAATTAATGGTGATGAGATCTAGGACATGGCAATATACAAGATCGATATTTATTTTTTCAAATGGAAAAGCGAATTAAAGCATTTATAATTATAGATATTAGGCTATATAAGCTATAGGTTACTTAATCTAGTTTTCTTAGATAATTAGACACACTTATGCTAGCTGTCAAGAATAGCGTGATTTGACTACATCATTTGCGATATATTCGATTCATTCAATATAAAAGTATAGATTGGAAAGGTTGATATGGGAAATATCTATTATTCCTATTCCCATTGCAACACACTTGTAACATATGGTGAAACTATTGGTTATGCGATCAATTTTTAAATATTTTCACTGTTTTCAATCGTTTCTTCTAAAATATTTCTCGCCATAAAAAACTATGAAAATAATCAACCAAAAATTCATATGTTTCTGAGTTGTTACGTTCAAGAATAATTCGTCATTTTTAAATATTCTAGAATGATTGATTATAGAACAACTATTGGAAAATTTGCCGCAAAATTAATAATCTATTTGCAGATTATTGGAAATATCCGAAAATATTTTCGTGCCATTTCTAAATATTGAAAATAACTATAAATTTTCCATTAGCTTGGAACTGAATTTTGAAATCTATGAAGAAAATTCGCAAATAGAAATTATTCTGAAAACATTTCGGAAACAAAATGATAAATTTCATAAAGTCGAAAGTTTTGTTATGAATACCATGAATATCTATTTTTTTTATTGTATACAAGAAATATTTTCAAAATTATCAGTGTGAACGAAATTTTTAATATTATAAAATTAAACTGATCTTCTATCGATGATATTAAAAGTTAATGTATGTCTATTGTCTGTAATAACCATAAGCCTCACAAAAAGGGGACTGTGATCTTAAAAATTTGATAGGATAGCCATGAGAATTACAGTTTGCGGGATAGCCATGAGAATTCTGTTTGGCATAATAGTCCTACCATGGGGAATTTTGAGATCGAGATGAAAGTGCCTGTTTAATCTTTTAGACTTTTGTTCTGAAGATATTCGGAATTTTGGTATTTGGTAGGTCCTTTTATTACCTGGAAATCTTAAGGTTGGAATGCTATTATATTAAGATTATGGATAATAATTTTGGAATGGATCATCGAATCCGAACCGTATAATATCATCAGATATACGAGATCATCATTAGGATAATTTTGAAAATGGCTAAAAGTTCCCAAAGATGACTTCATCATGCTGTCACCGGAACATTTGTAACAATGAATTACATCACAAATCATTGACATATGATATCATTACAATATTATAATAATGTTATCACAGTTATGCACTGCAGTGCATAATATGTTCAAAATTTGCCAGGGTTGGTCATTTTCAGATCGCGATAAAAATGCGTGTTTAATCTTTCAAAATTTAGCTATTTCTGTGCTATTTGATTATTAGGCAAAATTTAATGTTATAATTATATTAATGTTTCTGCGATATTAATAATAGGTTGAGTAATAAGACTCAAAGATTAAATCATGAGATGTAAATCATCGTTGCGATAATCTTGGAATCATTCACACGATCTCAAAGATGATATTTTTATTATATCGATGATATCATCTTTGAAACACAACAACGGGTGACTTCCAAAATACTTATCAAATGTGACTGTTAATAGACTAGATATAATTGTTCAAAAATGCACGTATATTTTAACATCTAGATAGCATCTAGTTAACCTAATTGATAAAGCAATAAACTTATGTTTAAAAAGTAGCTATACTTATAATCAAATCACATAAATCTCGATTTCGGTTATTGATATAAAAATTGAATAATTCAAAATCCTTTAAAAGAGAATAAATAGAAAATAGAATCGAAAATTCTGCATTGATCAAAAGGCAATTTGAGTAATTGCATAACTTGTTTTTCAAATTTTCTTTGACAATCAAGCGATTTCTATCATATGTATAGGTATATACACTTACTAGATAATCGTTTGTAATACAGTATAGTCTATTGTATTTGATCTCTATTTTTATTCTATTCCTCTAGAAAATTAGTTGTTATGATATTTATAGAACCTTAAAGTAGTAAAATGTATTTTTAAATCAAGACTTAAAAATAAGATAAAGGTAGTTTTTTAAGATTTTTTTTGTAATCTGAATAATTCGTTTAATTTCCAATACATACATCAGATTTTATATCAGATTACAGTACTTAAAAATAATTTAATGTAAAAATTAATTATGATCTACATTAAATCAAGTTTTCAATGCTGAAGTTTTATAAATATGCTTGTTTAATATTTAATAAATTTTCTTAATTATCTGAATTGTTTGAGAAGATGAAGATGATTCCATAAGGAACAGTATATCAAATTATATACAAAAATTATTTTAATAAGGATGTATCAGTGTAAATATAAAAAAATTTATATAAGATCTATTTATATTTTTTCTTTATACATTATACATGTTCTATTATTGTTTTTAATTCATAAATTACAATTATATTAAATGGCACAGGAAATAATTTATCTAATACAATTTTTAGTAATTTATTTTTCTATTAAGAAGGTTAAGGATCGTTTGTCTTTAAATTATTAATAATTAAATGGCATCTAAAATTGCATTATGATAATTAGAATTTTATTAAAATAACGCATCTAAAGTTTCAAATTTAATAATTATTTTTAAGCTGTAAACAAGTCAATTTTTCTAAATATTTAAAGCTATTTCAGTTATAGTGTAATTAATTAATTTAAAAAAAAATGATAAATTTGTTGAAAACTATGAGAGCAAATCGATTTATAATAGAATTTTCTTTTTAAGTTTTCATTATTATTGATTATACTCAACTCTACTTTATGCAGTAGAGTTATCCAGTTATATCTTTTAATTATTTTTTTTAATTTTACAACAAAGGAATATTTGTTATTAAAGTTCTGTATTGTATATTAAATAAATAAAGTTTAATTATTAATCAATAATATATTCTGAAATAAAGTTAAAGAATTATTTCTTTTACTTGTTCTATAATCTATTGAAAAGTTTGTGCAACTTGATTTTTTTAGAAACAAAGTTACTCTTTTACAATTTTATTAAATT
The DNA here is from genome assembly GCA_000484575.1 of Olivierus martensii. NCBI lineage: Eukaryota > Metazoa > Arthropoda > Arachnida > Scorpiones > Buthidae > Olivierus > Olivierus martensii. The sequence goes on from AYEL01065839.1 coordinate 23,082, forward strand.
TTATGTTTTAATATCACCAAAAATCAAAGTCGAACAAGTACTACTTGTATTTGTTTATTCTCGAATATATATATGCTACTATTTTAGAATGGTTTAAGGGGCACATCTTCAATCTGGAAGAAGAATCAAGGTTGGAATACTTGTTAATCCATCATCAGGGCCATATTACATCCATTTGGAGCAATCTAAAAGGTTTGAACATCCATCATTTTCAAATGGATGAATCTGTAAGATTAAAGATCGCTTTTAATGGCAAAACATGTCTACAGGATTTCACGAAAATCTATTAATTAGATCAAAAATTATTAATCGAATTACAGCATCTTATAATCCCTCTTTCTTTCAGAAAGCAAGCTTTAAAAATAATCAATAAAAATATTTTTCTTGGATATAAAAAAAAAAAAAATTATTCCAAATCTTTTATAGAAAATATCTTGTTTTTTTTGCGACTTCATAATTAGAAATATTGATTTTTGTGATTTAAAATGAATTTTATTATTACATTTATTATTTATATTTTCGTTGAAAGATGTAAATTTAATTAAAAAAATAAAAATTACATAATTAAATATTAATTGTTTCATTTTACGAAAATTCAAAAAATAATTTTAAATGCTATTTAAAATTCATTTCAATTTTAGATTCATTAAAAATTTTTAAATAAGTTCTTAAATAATAAATTTATTAGAAATGTTTAGCTTTATCTTCATTAAAATTTCTCATCGGGAATTTCTGCATGGTAAAAGCGATATTCTTAATAGATTGCTTTTTTTTTTTTTGCATGTTAAATATTTAAATAACAATTTTATACCAGAAAACTTATATTAATTATTGCTTGCAATGTATAAAACGATATTTAATTCGTAAAATTCGACTAATTATTGATTTTATTGTAATCTTTTTAATATCAATACTTTGTTCATTATGAACACATCTCTGATTACTTATTTACTAATAATGAGTTTTATACGTAATTAAAATGCAAAAATATTCTATTCTGATTTTTAGTTCGTTTATTTAAGTTTAAATCATGCAAAAATTAAATCATTATTTGCATATTTGTTTAATTATCTTTCAAATCTCGGTCCGAATGAAAAGTAGATTGCGACACCGAATGAGACAGTTTATGATTGACAATGTCGGGACTGCAATAATCTGAAAGCCAAATTTTTAACTTCCAACTTTTGACAGTCTATAATTTAACTGTCAAAAATTGGAAACTGAAGATTTAAAAACAAATAAAAAAAATTCTAATCTTGTTTATGGATGTCTTCTGACGTCTAGACAAGTGAAAGAATCAAACCAAATATTTTTATTTATCTAAAAACGAAATATTTCGTTTAGAAGTTGCAAATAGTTATTTCTGTTTACTGTTTAATGGAAATAATACTTTTATAATAATTGTATCATGACTACGATTTGTAAAGATTGTATCGGTACGACATAAAATATTTTTTTCTAACTGTCAGATACATTTTTAACTGACATAATAAGGAGATATGCTTCGATATATATATTGACCGCTGAAAGTAAATAATATTTTCGATAATACTGAATTCAAGTCAAGATCAGATGATGTATTTTCGAGAGTTCTTTGTCATTTTAAAGAAAATTTTCCGTAGGGTAGACTATTTTCTACGAAAGTTCTCTTTGAATAAAGAAAGGCTTCTGGCGTTTTCCCAGAATCTTCTGATTTTATCTAAGGATTGTAAGAGAATATAATATATAAGCTTTTTCCTTTTATTTTAAAATACCTTTTCATCTAAAACAGATTTTAAAAGAATTCTAATATGTTATAGCAAATTTCTAGTAAGAAAATATCGAATATAAAAGAAAAAATAAAATAAAATAGAAAGGAAAACTTCTCTGATCAATACAAGCTCTATTCAAGAAAATTCCTTATAAACTACGAATGCAGATAATCAAAAATAATATTCCTGGTTTTTGTTTTTTAATTATAATTTTCCTGAACTTCAAAGAAAATTTTTTGGTATAATTAGTGAATGCATAAACTGCAATTAATGTCAAAAATTTCTTCACTAATTAAAATTATTCTCTAGATCTGGACACTTTATTCTTTAATTTTTCGGATATTTTCATTTTAAATTATTAACTTTTGGTTATAATTTTATTAAACATATTGTAAACATAATATTTTTACAGTATTAATAAAATTATAATCAAAATTAACTAATTTTAGACTGCAAATTTCAGAAATATAAAAAAGAATGGAAGTGTCTAAACCTAGCGAAGATATTTTTTGACATTAATTGCAGTTTATCTATTCAATAATTATATTCTTCTCAGTTTAGGAAAATTATAAATAATAATTATACAAAAATTGAATTTATTTATTATTAAAATATAATT